>CALZFC010000017.1:2315000-2327500 GCA_945643635.1 Allodiplogaster sudhausi | reverse complement strand
AAATTTTGCCTTCAGGCAGACGTCGTGGAACAGCTGGTTGGACACGGTCGCCTTCCTCCAGAGATGTTGCTGGCGAGAAAGAGAAGTGGAGAGGGGGAGGAAGAGGAAGGAGAAGGGCAGCCGAAGCCGACCATGGAGCGACTCGCACGCATGTACTTTGAGCGAGGCGGCAAGCTATTTCGGTATGTTGGAGAGTTTTGTTTTTAGTGCGTCTGAGAATTTGTAGCCGATTACGGTAGCCGCTATCAACAATTTGCACGAAAGTCCACCTTTTTTGAGCGTAAATTTCGACTATAAGACTATAAGAAAAGCACCTTATTTAGGTGATTTTGCCCAGCATGAGATGAAAAAGCGAGAAGGGAGGGAGAAAAAAAGGGATGATATTAAATTAATAATTGAGATAAAAAATTGCTATGTATCGCGAATATCCGTTTTAGCCTGGCTTACCATTTTCAGCCCTACCGTAGCCCTGCTAATGGCAAGCGCGTGTAATCAAGAAGCGTCTCACTCCGGCGGCAGCCGTATTCCAGATGACCGGTGAGAATTTTGAATTATCATTTGTAATTATTTTGAATTTAATTTTTTTTAAACATTTTCAGTATATAGAATATTGTTTAAAAAATATTTAATTACAATTTATTTTGCTCTACCTGATTTTTAAAGCAATTCTTTGATTATTCCGCCTTGCCTTCTTTTCCAGCACCGTTTTATTTGTTCTAAGCCCCACCTCCTTTTTAGGCCCCGCCCACTCTATATGTCCCGCCCACTTTCTAAGTCCCGCCCTCTTTTAAAGCCCCGCCTCTTTCTAAGCCCCGCCCCCTTTCTAGTCCCCGCCCTCTCTTCCAGTCCCGCCTTCTCTGCGCACCAGTATAGCCTGGCGCTGATCGCTGAGATGATTCACGTCGCGAGTCTCGTCCACGATGACGTCATCGACGAGGCCACCATCCGCAGGGGCGCGCCCTCGGTCAATGGAGCATACGGCAATAAGCTGGTATGGGACGGGTGGGCGGGGCTTGGCGAGAGATGAGTGGGCGGGGCTATGAGCATATCTTACAATTAGGACAGGTCGATTATCTGAAAAAAAAATCAATTACCTTTATTATCTTGTTTGTTCTTCAGCCGGTCTGAATTTTTGAAATCGCTCGTAAATGTAGTTTTCTCTATCTCTACTCGTCTCTCTCTGTAACGCTCTCTCTCTAACCCTCTCTCTCGCTGTCTCTCTCCATCTCTCCCTCTCTCTCTAACCATCCCTCTCTCGATGTCTCTCTCCATCTCTCTCGTTCTCTCTCTCCAACCCTCTGTCTCTCTCTGTCTCTCTCTCTCTCTCTCTCTCGCTGTCTCTCTTCCTCTCTCTCTCTAACCATCCTCTTCTCTCGATGTCTCTCTCCATCTCTCCCTCTCTCTCTAACCCTCTCTCTCTCTCGCTGTCTCTCTATAACTCTCTCTTTCTCTCTCTCTCAGTGTCTCTCTCCATCTCTCACTCTCTCTCGCTGTCTCTCTCCATCTCTCTCTCTCTCTCTCTCTCTCTCTCTCTCTCTCTCTCTCTCTCTCTCCCTTAATCTCAGGCCGTGCTCGCTGGTGACTTTATCCTGGCGCGCGCGACGCAAGCTCTCTGCGCCATTGGCCGTCCGGCCGTCATCTCTACAATGGCATCAATCATTGAGGATCTCGTCGTGGTGAGGAGGAAGAATAAAGAGGATCTAGTCTAAAACCTAATTTGTAATTAGTTCTACTTAATTTAATTCATATACAAAATTATAATAAATACGTTTTACAAAATTAAATAGACTTGGATAAAAATATTAAATATTACTCATGGCTATAAGGTTAGTTATAGGGAACGACACAACAAAAGTCTGGATATTTGGTTTTTGAAATTAATTCTCTTTCTTTCAGGGTGAATTCATGCAGATGACGTCATCGTTGACGTCGAGCAAGCAAAAGGTCAACAAAGATCAAAGGATGCCGCCACCCGCTTCTGCTCCCTTTGATTTCGCCGCCTCGCTTGCTGCGTACGTCGCGAAGAGCGAGCGCAAGACGGCGAGCCTCTTTGCGAACACTTGCCAGAGTGTGGCGATGCTGGCGGCGACGAATGGTGAATACTTTTTAACATTCAAAATTTCGCGCCCTTTTTTAGGATTTGAAAAAGAGGGTTTCCCGTCAAAAAATTCACTTTTAGTATGGTCATTACGAAGGGTAAATTTATTTTGAAATTTTCATTATCTCTTATATCGCCTTTTTCTGGGATTTGAAAAGGCGTTTTTACGCCAAAAGCCCTTTTAAGCGTCCTCACTGCCCGAGCGTGCCGCAGCCTACGGTAGAGAGATGGGCCTCGCTCTCCAGCTGGTCGACGACGCTCTCGATTACGAAGCGGCCGCTGAGACACTCGGCAAGCCGGCAGCGGTCGATCTCAAGCAAGGTATACTGTAGGAGAGGGTATTGTAGGAGGAGAGGGATGTATGGATACTGTTTAGGAAAGCCGACATTAGGAAAAGTATGCTTAGATTTTGGTAAACACTTAAAATTAGCTCTAAAACTACTCCCTGAATAGCAAAAGTTAAATGGGCTTTCATTGAATTGAAAGTCCAAAATTGACCATAGAATAGAGGGCTCACCGCTCATTTTTTGGAGACGATTTGTGAAGATTTGAAAATGAATAAATATTCGCGCCAAATTCGAAGGATTGTTATTTTCAGGCCTCGTCACTGGCCCGCTTCTCTTTGCGGCGCGTGAGAACGCAGCGCTGGCCACCGTTCTGACCCGCCGCGCCAACGGTGACCCGGCGGACCTCCTGCTCCTCGGCGGCACTACCGTACTCGATGCAGTTCGGGCGACGGACGCGTGCGCGCAGACACGACAGCTAGCAGCCAAGCACGCCCAGCGAGCTGCTAACATTGTCAGTATACTGTATATTGTCCACCCAGGACCCAGGAGAAAATGCGGGAATTTGAAAATTAATATTTTTTTTTATTTAAATTTTGCAGAGAACTATTCAGTGTACCTTTTCCATTCGGGATCCTGAGACAACTGTCGAATAAAATAAAATTTGCTTTATAATTGGGACGGCTATTTTATTAGCGATATGTTTTCTTTTTTTATTACATTTTTTAATCTCAGGCCTCCTCACTTCGAACTCAAGACGGCGCTGCTGAGGCGCTGGCCAAAATCGCCATGGATCAACTCGAGAGGAAGTCTTAAGAGGAAAATTTTTGGATTACGGTAGATCGTGGTGAGACCATTGTAGAGATTTTCGTATAGATTTTTATGAAGTGCCTTGAGCTCAAGACGGTAGCTAATTATAACCCGGTTTTATTCCTTTGTTGTTGTTCCCTTTTTCCTTCGAGATTGTTGTTTCCATAGACACGCTAAAATTGACCACCCCCGCCCCTCCCTAATATTGCTTCATATCATGCATTTTCTTTCCAATATCCACTTATTTTCCAAAAATGAGGAATCTATCCGAGAGATTACAATAACAAACAAAAATAAGGTTGTGATTTACTAGCTAATTCCAATAGATCCACCGTTGACACGTGTATCTTTATAATTGTGGCATTCAACACCCATTTCTAGAGCCGGTAACAATAGGTTTATAATTGAAATTGGTTTGAGCAAGAGGCGTTCAAGATGTCGTATTCTATGAAAGATAAAGATATTTAAAGAGACGTTTATGTTAAGTAAGCACAGAGGAGACCGACATATTTTCGAGGGCACACTCAAGATGTCAACAACAAAAAACGAATGGTATATTAACAATTGAAGCTAAAAGCGGGCGTACGAAATCATTTTCGATTTCGAATCGCTGAAATCGAATCCGCCATTTAAAAAAACTAAAACAATGGGAGTATGTACACATTCCTGAGGATCATTTGTGCATGGTTTTTCAATGGCATTTTTTTAAGAGGCAAGTGCAATATATATATATATATATATATATATATTTATATATAATATATATATATATAAATTATTTATACATTTATTTATTTAAAAAATCATTCTCTACCTAAAAAATTAATATCTTTAAGTAGCAACAGTCTTATAATTACTAATACGCGAGAGAGATATGGATGGAGAACGGACGAAAGTTGAGGTCGTTGTTGATGCAAATCATCGCAAGATGGAAAGTGAGGGGTGATACGGTAAGAGTAGCTTACTCTGGCATACCGTATACATCGCATTACTTAGTCATGTGGGTTACTATAGCCCTAGGACTTTTCATAGCCGTGTTGGCTATTGACCGTACGGCGTTCCTCTTCTTCCGTCACTGGGAAGACGCGCTCGAGAGCGTCCGTCAACTGACGAATCTTGGCCTAAATTGGTCAAGGAAATTGTCCATTTCTTGCTCACTCTCTGTCTCACTCACACTCCCTCTCTCTCTCTCTCTCTCTCTCTCTCTCTCTCTCCTACATCTAAATACCATGTATGTACCTGCAGAAGGTAGGTGTCGTCTGAGACTCGACGGATGACGTGACCGCATCGCTACAAATGTCAGGCATCTTTGCACATTACTGCTGAAGTGAAGGGGAGAGAGAGAAAGAGAGAGAGAGAGAGAAATAAAGTGACTCTGACCTGCACCGAGCCGAATGCGTTGTCCTGCAGCTCGCGCTCGAGGTCGTCGACAGCGCGCGCGAGAGGCCGCCGCACTCGGCGACGTGCTGCGTCGGCGTCGCAAGCGACACGACGCCACGCGGTCGTGAGACGCGAGTTGGAGGGACTGGAGAGAGAGAAAGAGAGAGAGAAAGAGAGAGAGAAAGAGAGAGAGAAAGTGAGAGAGAGTGAAAGAAAGTGAGAGAGGAGAGAGAGAAAGAGAAAGAGAGAGAGAGAGAAAGGGAGAAAGAAAGAGAGAGAGAGAAAGGGAGAAAGAAAGAGAGAGAGAAATAAAGAGAGAGAGAAATTGAGAGAGAGAGAGGAAAGAGAGAGAGAAAGAGAGGAGAGAGGAGAGAGAGAGGTAGACATTCAGCCGCTCGAAATGCTACTGTCAGGCAAAGCAAGATTGATGAAAGTGAACTTCCAGACAGAATCTTCGAGCTAGCTTCAGGCCAAGTCATGCAGGAACGGGAACGCGCCAGACAGAACGAGGCCTGAGGGGCGGAGAATGGAGAGAATGAGAAGAGAGAGACAGAGTTAGAGATGGAGAGAAAGAGAGAGAGGTATAAAGGGAGAGAGAGAGAGGGCAGCATGAGTGACAGATATGATTGGGACTTGGGCACATCGGAGAGGAAGATGAATCGAACTGCGATACATGAGGAATGGCGAGAGAGTGAGAGAGAGAGATAGAGAGAAAGAAGAGATCGAAAGTGCGGTCACACCTCTGATCTGCAATCTGCGGGTCATACTCGGTATATGAGCTCTAATCGTAAGCGCACAGAAGATCAGAGCCAGTTACAGTAGAAGTGGAGATAAATCAAGAGAGAGAGAGTGAGCTAGAGATGCTTTCAATAACAACAGAGCGTCAGCGAGAGAGAGAGAGAGAGAGAGAGAGAGAGAGAGAGAGATGGAGATGGAGACTGATAAACTTTGCTCAGCCTCCAGCTTTAATATCTGCCGTCTCTCTCTCGCCCTCTCTCTCTCTCTCTCTCTTTCTCTGCTACTCTCTCTCTCTCTCTCTCCCTCAGTCCATTTCTCCCGCGTTCATACACATGCACTTTCTGTTTGCAAAGCTATAGAGTGGTCAGCGCGGCAATACGCTTTTGTCTCTGCCATCTCTGTCTCTCTCGTTTTTATCGCTCTCTCTCACTCTCTCTCTCTCTCACTCTCTTTCTCTCTCTCTCTCTCTTTCTCTCTTCATTATCATCACTACATTGCGCAGAGCCGCGGAAGCAAAGACCACGCTGACATATTTTGCATTAAACATTTACAGGCGGCCGGCCACAAGGAACGAGAAAAAGGAAAGCAGACGTAAACATCGTGCCCTTTATCAATCGCTCTCTCTCTCCCCTTCTGTCTCACTCTCTCTCTCTTTCTATCTCTCTCTCTCTATCTCTATCTCTGGTGTTTGACTCCCTTTTTTTCTCTCCCAGCTTCATCCCGCTGTTTTCGCCATCTAAAAGCAGCTTCTCACCAGACGAGCAAAAAAAGATGTGAGGGCATCACTATATTTTCTTTGGCCTAAGATTTCTGTCCCAATTTCTCCCCCTCTCTCTCCTCTCTTATTTTCTCTCTCTCTTTCTCTCTTCCTCTCTCTCTCTCTCTCTCTCTCTCTCTCTCTCTCTCGCCCTCCTTCACCTTCTACTTGAAGTACATCTAGCTGCCCTAGACTATACAAGTACATCTAATCCGACATCTGATGTCCTTAGCTTGCACTTTTGCCAGCAGAAGGAAAGGGTGTAGAGCGAACGGGAAAGATTCCTAGGAATTCCCGTCAAATAGCCGCACTAACCCCCTCCTCATCCTTTCTCACTCGCTCTCTCTCTCTCTCTCTCTCTCTCTCTCTCTCTCTCTTTCTCTCTCCTACCTTTTCACCCCTCGTATCTCCCCATATTCCAACCACACACTCTCCATCACTCTCAGAAAAGTGTTCAAGTTTTATTTTTGAGTAAGATAAAAAAGATGAGATACTAGAGAGAGCTTACTTCCTCGTATCGGCATCTCGAGCTCTAATTTCGAGCGGAGTTATGCTCGGAATCTGCCGATGAACAGCAGCAGAGTGCTGCTGTTGCTCATGCTGCTCACGAGAAGTGTGCTCCTCCGGCTCTTCCTATAATCAATTTAATTAAAAATATAAAATAATTAGAAAAAATAAAATTCTCCCAGGGCTTTACTCAACTTTCCTATGCCTTAAAGGCGAGGCAAAACTCAATTTTGAATTCGCGCCTTTCTGCCTGACACAACGATGTGATTTGGAGAGACGCTACTACAGTTGTAAGGAAAATTAAAATAAATTTTGGATGATTCTTGTACCTCCATGCTCACAAATGGCAAGAATAACCTTAATTGTATGATGATGTTTTTTTTAAAATGTATATCAGATAAAAACTGTTCAAACGAGCACGAAACATAATCGTATTCTATTTCAATCATCCATAGTCGCTTCTCTCTGAACTATATTCTCTATCGCCCCCCCCCCCTCAGGCAAAAGGGCGCGAATTCAAACTTAAGTTTTTGCTTCTTTAATAAATAAATAAATAATAAATAGCACTTGCCTCATCTGTTTCGTCCGCTTCGCCTTCGATGACGACCGCAGATGAAGCGGCGGCGTACGCGACGGCCGCTGGCGATGCCTCACGGAGCATCTTTCATATTTTCAAATTTTTAAATTTCCCGCGCGAAGCAAAAATTTATGCTTCCTTTTGAAAAAAAGTCATTGAACAACCGAGAAAAGATTGAGCGATAAAAGTCTTTGGGGCGCAAAAGTGAATAACCGAGGTGAAAATAAATTTGTATATAAATAAGTGTTCTTATATCTAACTTTTGAAAACACGAAATGCCGTTAATAAGATAGACGAAACAGAGATTACAATGTTACGATGTAAAATTTATTTGTGCCTATGAAATGCTCTATTCATGACCTAAATTAATAAAGAAAGAACTCATAGATACAAATGTTTCTTGTGTATTCTGTACAAATTAAAAAAAGTAGTATTTTGTACTGTTACTTGTAATTTTAAAATTGAGAATTTCATATTTACTTACTTTTAAAATTACATTACTAAATCACCAAGAACAAAATGAGCAGATGCGGTTTTCCTAAAACAACAAACATTGAAATTAAAAGTAGTTAGCAATGGAAGCATTCACAATCACCGTATTTTCTCTATTAGTGCCCCTCATTCTATTAGAACCCCCCCCCTCTAATTGTGCCCCCCTCTCGCGAGGGTATTGAAAAATAGATGATTCAATTGAAGAAGAGCTACAAATCTCTTTTGTTAGGAATGAATTGTTATTTACAAACTTTTAGCCAATCACATTGAAAAATAGTACCCCTCCCTCTAATAGAACCCCCCCCCCCTCTAATAGTGCCCCCCTCTCGCAAGGGGATTGAAAAATAGTGCCCCCATGGGCACTAATAGAGAAAATACGGCAATCCTACGATCCGAAGAACGAATATTTACCGGCCATTTTGTCTATAAAAATGACAACTGCTTGTCAGAAGAAAAGAAAGCTGACAACAGTTATTTCAATGTTAATTTATTTCTTTTCATTTCTAAGATTTCCTTTCTCTCTCTCTCGATATCTCTCTTTAAAGTAACATTTTTTTTAGAAACTATGAATTGACAAGAGAAACTAGAAGTAAGTAGAAGCAACTGCTGCTCGTATTCTTCGTCTTCTCGGACTGTGCATATCTCTGACTCTCTGCCTCTCTCTCTCTCTTATCTCCCTCTCTTCTCCCTCCTACTTTTTCTCATTATTTCTCACTCCCGCTTTTTCTCACTGTCCCTCTCTGTCCATCTGCCTTACTCTCTTCCTTGCCAGCAGGCAAAGTGCTTATCTCATCGATTGCTGCGCCACCGGCGTGAAGGGCGCATCGATATGTTGTTCTCTCTCTCTCCCTCCCTCTTTCTTTCTCTCCCTCTTTCTTTCTTTCTCTCTCTCTCTCTCTCTCTCTCTCTCTCTCTTTCTCTCTCTCCTTTTGTTTATCTTTTTCTGTCTTTCCTCTCTCTCTTCTTGTTCTTTCTCTCTCTATCTTTACCCCCTCCTTCTCTTTTTCTCTTTCTCGTCATATCTTCATATCACATTTGCATGTTGTGTGCCTAAGCACACCAATTGTTTTAATTTCTTTACTTTTGGCGGTTTCGAAATACCCAATGCTGAATAAATGAACTTTTTAAAAATAGAATTGTCGTGTATTGGAAGACAAGGGAATCTAGTTTCTTCTTTCCTGCAGACCACTTTTAAATATCGACTTTCTGCTCTGCAACCTGTGCATTTCATAAAAATGTATTATAATTTTTTTTATATCGACCAATTACTAATAAAACAAACCCATCTCGCGTTCAGATCTGTCAGGATTCTCTGTTCCTTCAGATTCTTTTGAATCGATTACGTTCAATCATTCGCGATTAAATTCTTCTATTGCTTTCAATTATATTCTTCCTTTCCCTGTCTTCCTATTCATCAGCATTACCCTCTTTGCGTCAATGCTTTCATTTTAATGATGCCACAAACATCGAATCTCGGGTCAACATTCTTTATCTCGTAATAGATCTCAATCAATCAATGTACTCAATCAAAATGTGCTCAGTCCGTGTTGGGGAACGGAAGACGAGAGGCGAAGGGAGGGGGCGGGGCTGGATTAAGAGGGCGGAGCTTGGACTAAGTGGGCGGGGCAATGAACAATCGAGAACTGCAATCAGCTATAACATGCATAGATGCTGTATACTGTTAATCTTACTTTTTGCACGGATAAAAAATGCATTTGGGAATAATAATAAGAAGAAGAGAAAAAAACGTGGGACAGAGAGATCTCTTGAAGCGCGAGTAGATAGGTGTGTATTTATTTGTAAGAAGATATAGTATCTTTTAAATCGGAGAGAAATTAAACACCCCGAAAATTACAATGTAAGAAAAATAATGCCAACAAAAAAGTCTGCTAGTGGAAGACGTCAAACATTGCAAACGCGAGAGGAAGTAGATAAAGAGGAGAGAGAGAGCACAGAGCGAGAGAGAGGGAGAGAAATGAGGAGGATAATAGAGAGCAGGGGAAAACATTAGAGAGAGAGAGAAAAAGAGTAGAGATAAAAAGGGAATGGATTTCGCCTAAGGCATTCATGATTACTTTAAATGGGCTCAAAAAGATAGAGAGAGCGAGAGAGAGAGAGAGAGAGAGAGAGAGAGCTAGAGAAATAGGGATAATCCATGTGTGGGGCGAGGGGAATACACGTATTGGTTCCGGTTTTAGAAGAGGTGTTTCCAACTAGGAAGATGAATGTCGAAAGTGTTTTTCTCTGCACGTTTGGATTGGGCTGGGCTGGGCTACAAGTTAGTAATAAATCGACAATCCGGAAATATCAAGCACAAATGCTTATCTTAAATGAGAAAAAGAAAAAAATAGGGCATAAAAGTGTTGGGACAGAGAAAGAGGGATGAAAGAGGCAACCTTCCAAAGGAGAGCGTGCGAGAGAAAACAACATCGACCATTAGCCGTATGTGCTTGGGGGCTGGAAAGGGGAAGGGGACGGTGGGAATAGAACGGAGAAAAAGGAGAACAGCGACAGTAGAGAGAAAAAATTGTTAAAATTTTGCTCAAAAAAAGAGAAAATACAGAAAGAAATCCATTAAGAACAAAAAGAAGAACGCAACTCGCTATTTCACCGTAGGAGACCTGATTTCGTTACAAGGTATGGAAAAAAGGAAATTTCTAATGTTGTTAAAATAGCAACTACAGTAAATCCACAAATGAAAATGGGGCAGGGCGAAGGGGAGAGAGGAAGAGGCGGGAGAGAGAGCGACAGGATAGAGAGAGAGAGAGGATATATGAGAGAACTCATTAAAATTAGTCAACGATTCAAACGCAGAGTAAAAAAAGATGATGAAAAAATTCGCAACAACTGGGTAGCCTCAGCCATACTGTAGACTAACTCCACACACGCAGACACGCACATACAAATAGAGGGCAACCGCCTGGATATTGCCAGGGTTCGTATAGTGAGGAAGAAAAAGAGCGACATACACATTCATTTACTTTTTTTAGGGCTTTTACCGTATACTTTTTTTTAGGTCATTATACACGCGCGAACACAAATGGGAAGCTAGTGTAAGAAAAAGCTTGCGCGCCGGTATTTCAAGCATTTATATTTTTGTTCTTTCCGTTATTCATCTCACGAAAGCGTGAGAGGGAGAGAGCGCGCCCATTAGGGAAGAGGCAATGGGCATCTCGGTGCAGTAGTAGTCGGTGTATAATACATGTTTGGTGAATGGTGCAAAAGCTTAAAATAAAATTCGACCGATAGAAGCAATTAAGTGGAGAGAAGAAAATCGAACAACGCGAGCAAACTATGAGTAGAGTAATACTTCATATTGCGTGTTATCCAAGAGTAAGTGAACTCTAGGTGCGCAAGGGGTGCATAGGTGGTGTACTTTAGTGACGATGGTTACAGGTGTATATCGCTAAATAGCCGAAAGAAGTCGCGTCCAGTTTATTGGGCTGTTTTGATGGTGATGTTCTATGACGGCCATGGGATCTTTGGCTGACCGAATTGGATAGGGGAGAGAGGAATCACAGGGGTTTTCAGGCTAGAATGAGATCCTCGAAATCGGGTGTGTGCGCGCAAGGATGTGGAGGTGTGCGCGCGCGCATTTCCCGGACTACCGTATCCTACGACCGTCATCCATTCTACGGCCCGCCTCGTTGGACCGGTCTATCTCGACCGGTGTAGCGCTGCGAACTCGGTGAGCACAGCAACAGCGATCGACTCCTTCTCCGAGAGCTCGCCGTGCTCGTTGAGCAGCTTGAGAAGCGCCGGATCGGCAATGTTATGCGGGTCCTGAACGGAAAAAATTTGGTTTTCGGCTACTGTACCGAATAGTAAAATCCATAATTTCGTCGTCTACTATAAAATTCTTTCTTAATCAGAAACAAAAATAGAAATAATTAAGGGTACCTTGAAAGAAGGACTCGCTGGCGGTCGTGGCGAGAGTTCGGAGAGCTCGCTCAGCTCGGACTCCTCGGGTGACGCCGAGATGGGCGGCGACATCCAGGTAGCTGGCGCAGGATTGGGTGGCGCAGCGGCCGCCGCCGGCGCATGCTGTTGCTGAGGCGGCGGCGCCGACGCAGCTGCGTTCGCCGCTGCGGCAACAGCGGCAGCTTGCTACAAAATAAATTCCATCAATATTATAATAATATGAAACTGCTCTAATGACAATGAGGGAAGAAATCAATCAATTAAAATGAACCTAATTTACGGCCCTGGGCAAAATTTACTACTTCCCGGCCCTCGACAAAAAGTAATGCCCACCTGATGCAAGAGCGTAAGCTGCACGAGTTGCTGCGCAAGGAATTGCTGCTGCATCTGTTGCTGCTGCTGCTGCTGCTGTTGAAGCTGCGGCTGCTGCAGCTGCTGCAGTTGCTGCAGCATCGCCGCGAGTGCCATCGGATTGCCGTTCGACTGCTGCAGGAGCGCGGCGAGGACGAGGGGATTGATTTGGTGCTGTTGTTGTTGCTGCTGCTGTTGATGCTGAAGATTGTGAATGTTTAAAAAAATTCAAAGGTAATTTGTATGCGACTTATTTAACAACAAAATAATAATTCCAATAGCAAGACACACCAATAAAATGATGGATATTCCGATGAATTAATTAAAGAAGCCTAAAACACGGCCGGAAGAATCTATTGAATGAGAAAGCGTATGTGATGTACCTGCTGGAGTTGCCCGGCGCCGAGAGCGGCAAGGAGCGCGCCGGCGGCGTCCAGTGAGCCATGGCCGCCGTGAGCTGGCGCCACTGGCGTCGCTTGCCCAGTCTGACTGCCGTCGCGACTCGCCTGAAGGAGAAAACGATTAGGAAGTGATGAATGGTCGATGAAGATTTATGCGAAGTTTATATAATTTTTTTTCTATTAA
>CALZFC010000017.1:2290000-2310000 GCA_945643635.1 Allodiplogaster sudhausi | reverse complement strand
TCTCTCTCTCTCCACGTTCGCATCAAATGTCATCGCGGCGTCAGATGAACAGGAAAGACTTGTGTAGTACGACCGTTGGGGGGGGGGAGGGCTGAAGGAGGAAAATGGAAACAGGAGAGGATAGGGGGGGGGGTGAGTAGAGTGACTCTCCTCTCTCTCTCCCTCCCTCTCTCTCTATCTCTCATCTCTCTCTCTCTCTCTCTTTCTCTCTCTCCTCTCTCTGCACAGGCCAGGTTTGGAGAGCGAGGAGGAGGGATATGAGGGATATGCTGGCTGTTGTCGGACGGACGGAGCTGAGCGGGGATCTCGTGGGAAGAGGATGAGGCCAATCTGTGGGAAGGAGAGAGAGAGAGGGATGAGGATGATCCCTCTCTCTCTCTTTCTCCCTCTCTTCTCTCTCTCATCTCTCTCTCTCCCGTTCTCTCTCTCTCTCTCTGACTCTCTTTCTCTTTCTCTTGGCAGGCTTCAAATGAGTGAATGAGTGACCCCCCAGGAGATGAGCTCTCTCTTTCATCACGGCTGAGTATACTTGATGAAGGGCATATACTACATACCAATCTGCATAGTCATGAGTGAGTGATGAGACGGATTGGGGAGAGGGATAAAGAGAGAGAGAGAGAGAGAGAGAGAGAGAAGAGAGAGAGAGAGAGAGAATTCTCACCAGATATGAATTAGTAGAGGGATGGGGGGGAGGGTGGGTCTAGCAGCTCTACTCTAATCGCAATGGGGGGTTCCGGATGGCTAGCAAGGGCGACCTAGCCTAAGCCTCTGGCTAACATCGACTGAATAATTCAGATAATGATGACGTTCGGAGAGATAGAGAGAAAGAGAGAGGGAGTGAGAGATAGTGTGTGTGAGAGAGAGAAGAGAGAGAGAGAGAGAGAGAGAGAGAGAGAGAGAGAGAAAGAGTAGTGGACGTAATCTTCGTCTGTTAAGCTAAAGCTCAAGATAGTACCTTAGGGCTATCGTGGGGAGGAAACATCGAGGTGGGGGGGGGGGGCTCCATGGAATGAATGAATGCTTCAGAGAGTTCTGAAGCACGGCGAGAGTTGTCAGGGCAACAACTGAGCTGGCTTGCCCACTTCGAGATATGTCTACATATTAGTCTACAAATTATCAAAAAAAAAGCTTCTTTTCAGTCAAGAAAAGAAGTACAGTAGTCTTCGATGTCTACTTCAATGTAGTCTCCCTCCTATTCATTGCAGTAAATATGCATAGATCATGTGGTAAATGAGAAGTTTGCTTTCATTTGTATGGACAGATTGAAGCTATTTTGCAGTGGCCTTTCAATCGGCAGAGGAAGAAGAAAATGTGTCTGTGGGAAAGCAGTGACTATAGCAAACGGCTATAAAAAAAGAGAGCCCGGATAGTCCGATGAATCGAGGACAGGATAGATTACGAGGAAATAGTGTGAAAGGAAGAGAGAGAGAGAGAGAAAGAGGAAAGAGAGCGAAAGAGAGAAAGAGAGAGAGAAAGAGGAAGAGAGCGAGAGAGAGAGATGGGAACAGACTAAAAAGATTAAGGCTACTGAAAGTAAAAGGGCAAAAATGAAACTATACTGATTCTTTTTCTTAAAAAAAATTGAAGAAAATATTTATCGTTATAAGGAATATCATTTGGTTCATATTAAGATAGCAAATGTAATGAATTAAACAATAATAAAAACGAGAAAGAGAAGGTGAGAGTTAAAAGTGGAAAGTGGGGTTTGCTTGAGAAAGACATGGACGGGGTTGTGTGGAAACGAGAATGTGGAGCGAGAGAGAGAGAGGGGGCGCCAACGTGGCGCGGCCCCCATTTTCCCCCTTCTTTCTTTCCCTCGATCTCTCTCTCTCTCACTCTTTCTCTCTCTCACTCTTTCTCTCTCTCTCTCACTCTTTCTCTCTCTCTCACTCTCTCTCTTCTCTCCTCCTTCTCCCACTCGCAATCCTTCTCTCTTCATTAATCTGTCCTGGTCGCTCTCCCTGTTCCTTTCAAAATTGACGTGCTCGTAGTCAGAGAGAGAGAGAGAGAAACAGAAAGAGAAAGAAAGCGAGAGAGAGAGAGTGACCCAGCAGATGCTTTATTGGATAGGGAGTCAGGGGATGAATGGCTACAAATGAGAAAGGGTAAGGAGAGAGAGAGAGACAGAGAGAGATAGAAAAAGGAAGAGAGAGGGAGGGAGAGAGAGTCGGATCGGTCAAGAAAGGAGCAGATGAGGCAAGGCCGAGTGGACGTTAAGTGCAGCTGTGCGGGAAGGGAGAAAGGGAGAGCGAGAGAGAGAAGAGAGAGAGAGAGAGAGAGAGGAGGGAGAGAGAAAGGGAGAGCGAGAGGAAGAGAGAGAGAGAGAAAGGGAGAGCGAGAGAGAGAGATAGAGGGAGAGAGAAAGAAAGGGAAGGAGAAATATAGAGAAAGAGAGAAAGAGCGGGCAGATTCTCTCGCAGTGGCCACGATAGCCGATGAGAATGACGGAGCAAGAAAACGATGCTCGTTCCATCCTTCTCTTTTTTTCGCGCTCAGAGGTGAGAGAGTAGCAGACAAGATAGAGAGGTAGAGAGCGAGAGAAGGGGAGAGAAAGAGAGAGAGAAAGACAGAGAAAGAGAAAGAGAGACAGAGAGAGAGAGAGAGAACAGAAGAAGGGAGGAGAGGCACCCGAAAGGCATTCTGGAAAGATGAAGAGGAGGCTGAGGGTCGGCGACGGAGGTCACGGCGAAAAAACATGATTCAATGAGGTGTAGGCTACAAGCATTCAGAACGAGAGAGAGAGAGAGAGAGTGAGAGAGAGAGGATGGGAGAGAAGGAGAGTGAGAGAGAGAGAGGACGAGAGAGAGGGAGAGAGAGGGAGAGAGACGGAGGGAGAGAGAGAGAAAGAAAGAACGAGAGAAGTTAAGATCGAGAATCGCCATTTCATGTCTGTATGTAGCGTGGAAAGAAGGGGCTTTCTATGATAGCAGGCCTGGGGAGACACAAAGAAGGTGACGAGAGAGAGAGAGAGAGAGGGAGAGAGAGAGGGAGAAAGAGTAAGAGACAGAGAGAGAGAGAGAGAGAGAGAGCGCGCGGACGAGAGATTGACAGAGAAGCAGACAAAGTGACGCAGAATAAGGAGACAAAGATGAGTATGAAGAAGAAGAAGGCAGACGTGTCTGTGTGTATGGGCAATAAAAGGGCGGCCGCCGCACAAGGATCCTTTATGTTCGTCCTATGTATGTACGTCTGCAGCTCTATATCACTATTTTCTGTCTTTCTCTTTCTCTATGTATCTGTCTCTCACTCTCTTTGTTTCTTTCTCTCAATCTCTCGCTATCTCTCTATCTATCCAGAGAAAATTCCCCTATCCGAAACAAGACAATGAACTCATGCGAGCTCTAATCGGTAAGGCCCGAAACACGGAGACAACGCTAGTTGTGCTTTTATTTTCTCTCTTTTCTCTCTCTCTCTCTCTCTCTCTCCTCTCTTCTTTCCTCTCTCTCTCTCTCTCTCTCTCTCTCTCTTTGTCTCTCTCTCTCTCTCTCTGTCTTCATCATAAATAACTTGTTTGGGAGTGGGCTTCTATGAATGCTGTATATTGCTCTATTCCGTCCGTCCAGTGCACAGTCCCAATGCTTGCAAGCAGATGTCGTGTATTTATGGGCGGTGAGTAATCGGATAGAAGATGCCGACTGCTGTTAGAGAGAGCGAGAGAGAGAGAGAGAGAGAGAATGGAGAGAGAGGGAGAACAGGAGAGAGAGAGGGAAAGAGAAGCGAAGATAGGAGTGTTGATATTCTCTCCGATCTTCTTCCGCTTCCGCTTTCCTGCTTTGGCTTTCAACAGAGAGAGAGAAAGATAAGGGAATGGGAGTTTTCTCAGAAAAGGAACGAATGTGGAGGGACACAAAAGGAGCGGAGCGATAGGAGGAAGAGATGTCCGTAAGAGCGATGGAGGAGAGAAACAGACAGGGAGAGAGAAAGAGAGAGAGAGAGGGGAAAAGTGAGAGAGACAGGGAGACAGAGAAAGAGAGAGAGAGGGGAAAAGTGAGAGAGAGAGGGAGACAGAGAAAGAGAGTGATCGAGAGAAGTAACGTGGAGCGTGGGTGCGGCGAATAATGGACCAGGAAGAAGTGGGTCTCGGTGGGCGACTCTCGAATAGTCGTGCAGGTTATGCAATCGCGCTACGTACGCTCACACCAAGAGTAAGCGTGGAAATTCGATAATGGGAATGATAGAGAGGCAGAGAAAGAGAGAGAGAGAGTGAGAGAGAGAGAGATAGAGAGAGAGAAAGACAGACAGACAGACTCCGAAAGATTCAGAGAAATGGAGGAAAAGAAAAACAAAGAGAGCGAGAAAGAGAAAGAGACAGTCATAATAAAAGGAAGAAAATAGGCAAATACTGGCAAAAAAATAGACGGGCACATGAATCTTTAGCGAAGACTAAAAAATGTAAAAAAAAAAAATGACAGAACAAAGGAGAACAGGCAATAAAAGCCGTTGGCAATAACAAAAGTGATATATGTATGTATATACAAACGAATATCTCGAAAAAGCCCGAAAACCACTTACAAGAGAGGCATTTGTTTTCATCCTCCTTTGTGAATATCCTTGGATATATCCGAGAGCATTTATCCCTTTAATTGGCGAATTTTATACGCCTACAATGTTTAAGAAGGAATAATAAAAATTCGAAAGCTTAATCCCGTTAATGGTCCCGCAAAAGATTTAACGAGTATGTGTTTTCTTTCTGTGCCATAAATCTTTCTTCTTTTATTCTTTCTCTCTCTCCTCTTCACCTGCTCTCTTCATCTGACATTCTATCTCTTCCGTTCTCTCATGCCTTACCTTGCCTAGACTCTTGCACACTTCCTTCTTACTTCTTCAATTTCTGCCTGAGTTTTTCTCTCTCGTCCACTGTTCTCTAACTCTCTCCCTCTTTTCCTCTCTTCTTCCTCTCTCTCCCTCTCTCGCTCTCGCTCTCTCTTTTCCTCTTTTCTCTACTTCTCTCTCTCTCTCTCTCTCCCAAGTGCCCTTGCCGCGGCTTCCTTCCTGTTGTTGCAGCAGAGTCAGAGCAAGCGCAACGAGGAGCCGCCCGTACCAGGCACGGGGCCGACCAGTGCGTTCGCGCCAACTATTTCCTTTCTTCTCTCACCTTCTCTCTCTCTCTCTGTCTCTCTTTCTTTCTCTCTCTCTCTCTCTAGCTTCCCTCTCTCCTTTCTCTCTCCTCCCTCTCTCTCTCTCTTCCTCTATCTATTTTCCACTCACTCTCTCTTTCTCTCTGCTGAACACACCTGCGATGACTAACTCAACTCTTACAATTTCGCCGCAATGGGCCGAGGAAAAGAGCTCGAAAAGAGACGGAGAAAAGAGAGAAAGAAAGAAGCAGAGAGGAAAGGGAAATAAAATAGACCGACGGTAAGAGAGCAGGAAACTTTGGCCTCTTTTCAGTTGGCCGGGCCCGAGAGCAAATAGTCAAGGGGGTTGAGCGGGGGAAAAAGTAGTAACTAGGGGTGATGGCCTCGCTAGGCAGAGAGAGAGGAGAGAGAGAGATTGAGAGAGACAGAGAGGGAGAGAGAGGCAGAAAGAGAGAGAGAGAGGGAGAGAGAGAGACAGAGAGGGAGAGAGAGGCAGAAAGAGAGAGAGAGAAACAGAGAGAGAGAGAGAAACAGAGAGAGAGAGAGAGAGAGAGAGAGAGAGAGCTAGAAAAAAGTCTAAGGGTTAAAAAGAGTACGGCATACAAATGGCACTGAAATTCTCTCTTTCCGAGGGGTGCAAAAAAAGTTGAAATATAACACATCGAGATCTAGTCCAGAAAGTGAAAGCGCGGAACATTTTTTCATGATTTCAGAAAAACGAGGAAAAATGAAGCAGAAAACAAAACAAAAGACTACTTGAACAGAAACAAAAGAGAATTGTCGAAAGCGGCGAGAAAAAAAAACAACTTTTTGACGAATAGAAGATCAATGATCAATTTCGAATTGAAAATAGAAGGAATAAAAAGTAAAGAACAGCGCTCTCATGTGACGCATGAAGGACGCAAGCGGAAATAGGAGGGAGATCTTATGATGGATAAAAGAAGAAGAAGAAAGATGGACAATAATAAATATGTTATAAAAAGTTTTAAAAAGCTGAATGCACACAATGATTAAAAGGCTTTAAAAATGATTTTTTTTAATATATAAAATAAATAAAAAAACAATAACAATAATGAAGAATGTATTTTTTTAATCGATATTTCTTTGAAAGTTGTTATTAAATGAAGTAATAAGAAATAACATATACAATTGTTAACATAAAAGAAATAGTAGATGCATACCAGCGAGATGCGCGGCGTTCTCCTTGTTCATGTCGGAAGTCGCGGCAGCAGGTGTGTTTGCGCGCGAATTCAAAATCCTCCCTCCGCCCGCAACGGGCGACGTGGTCACGAGCACCTTGCGCGATGTCTTTGTCTGCTTTCGGCGGCGATTCGCGAACCAGCGATTGACCTAAACAAAATTCAAAATCAGTCTTTTTGCTAGACTTTCCCGCCAAAATTTAAGAGATTCTAATATTTATATAAAAAATCTCTTTATTTCTTAAATGACACTTTTTTTTACCAAGCAGGAACTATGTCAAAAAAAATCCTTGTTTTCCTTGGCATTCCTTTTACACTCTCGCATTTAAAGAGATTCGAGAGATGTTGTAGGTGTTGGGTTTCTCCAAAAAAAAGAACAGGAACCAAAACATGAAGCAAGGAGCAAATCCTCAGGAGATGGGTGTGTGAGGGTTCATGAGAGAGAGAGAGAGAGAGATAGAGAGAGAGATAAAGAGATAGAGGGTGAGAGATGTTTAGAGATAGAGAGAGATAGAGAGAAAGAGAAAAAGAGAATTTCTGATGGGATGTGCGAGCTTGTTTACGAGACAGAAACAGAAATTCATGTATGTATGCCTGAGGCTCTATCTATATTTCCTCTCCTTATTATTCTATCTCTTTTCTCTCTCTATCTTCCTTCCTCTCTCTCTCTCTCTCTTTTTCTCTCTTACTCGCCCTCTCTCACCATTTTTGCAAGTGTCCGAATGTCGAGTGTATCCATGATCATCGCCTCGGCAACCGAGGGGGGAAATGTGAGAGATAGTGAAGGAGAGAGACTCAGAGAGTGAGAGCGAGCGAGAGAGAGAGAGAGAGAAAGTGAGAAGTAGATAGAGAGAGAAAGAGTGATAGAGTGAGAGATTGAGAGAGAGAGAGTGTGCGATAGAGAGCAACCATGTAAGTTTGTGCTTCTGTTTATATCCTGAGGCGTGCCGAGATAGAGAGAGAGAGAGAGCTATTTTTTTTGCCTTCGCCATGAGATGACTATATAGCAGAGCCATAAATATCGTTTTAATATCTTCTTCTGCCTTCACTATCTCTTCTTCTTCTTACTATCCCTCCTCCTCTCTCTCCTCCTCTCTCTCTCTCTCTCTTGTCACTCTCTCAATCTCTCTCTAAATCCGACTATCTTATCTCTATTTCCCAGCATTCTCATACTGTGGCACTATCAACAAGTCCTATGTACGTGACACTTCAAGATGCCTCTCTGTCTCTGTCTCTGTCTCTCTCTCTCTCTTTCTCTCTCTCTCTCGCTCTCTCTCTCTCGTCATTGTCCTTTAGCCAGCACGGCAAAATAACTATGATCTCTCCGGCTCTCAGTCAGCACTTTTTCCTTGGCAAGTCAACAAGTCCTAGTCATGATGAGCAAGAGAGTGAATAGGGCACAAAATTGCCTCTCTCTTTATCTCTTTCTCTCTCTCTCTCTCTCTCTTTATCTCTCTCTCTTTCTCTCTCTCTCTCTCTCACTCTCACTCTCTCATTCTCTTCTCTCTCTCTCTTTCTCTCTTCTCTTCTCTCTTTCTCTCTCTCTCTTTTTCTCTCTCTCTCTCTCTGTGCGGCTTGTTGACTGGCCTCGTCGAACTCTCCTTTCTTCTGCCAGTTGCCCTCTGATAGCCAACTAGAATATTGCATCATTGCTATGGAGAAGAAGAAGAAGAAAAAAAAAAAAAAGAAGGAAAAACGCATTGCGAAATCCGTTCAGAGCTCGTCGATGACGGGGCATTTCTCTCTTCTTTTTTTAGAAAGAGACAGAGAGAAGACAGAGAGAGAGAGAGAGAGAGAGAGAGAGAGAGAGAGAGAGAAAGAGAAAAAGAGAGAGAGAGAATGAGAGAGAGAGAAGAGAGAGAGAAAGAGAGAGAGAGAAGCATAAAGAAAGGGAAGGGACTAAAAGGAGACAGAAATCGCGTTTGTGGAGAAGAAGAAGACGGGAGAATTGATGGCGACTATTGCGAAACGTTCGTTCTCCGTTCGTCCTTCATTTCTTCTCTTTCTTTCTATCTTACTGTTCTCCAACTCTTTCTATCTTTTCACATCTTTTCCTCTCTTTCTCTGACTCTCTCTATCTCTCTCTCTTCTACACTTTGCCCTTTCGTCCAGTGTTCCATTCGCTGGCTGTCTGCCAACCCATCTTCTTCCCGTTTCAACAACGCAGGACAAAAGTGCAGCGAGTGGCAGCTGCTGGGTCTCTTCCCAGACTTGTGCCAGGGGAAAGGCGGAGAGGGAGAGAGAGAACGAGAGAGAGAGAGAGAGAGATTGAAAGAAAGATGAGAGAGAAGAAAGAAGAGAGAGAGAGAGAGAGAGAGAGAGAGAGACAACGGACAAAGAGGCCGTCCAATGCTCCTCAGGGAATCATTAGCGGGAGATAGAGAGAGAGCGAGAGATAGAGAGAATGACACGTCTTACTAGTTGCCCTGTCCAACTTCTATCTTTCCCTGTCTTACTCTCTCTCTCTCACTCCTCTCTCTCTCATCTTGTTGCCCTACCTACAACACACATTACTGTATCACTACCCCACCCCCCCCCCCTAATTAAAGGCACGCATCAACCTACACGGTACAAGTTCCATCTCTTCCGTGGGGCCATTTTCATGTCGCTTCACGTGACATCCAGGTGGCTACTTGTATGTACATGTGTATGTATGTATGTATAACAGAGTAGTTGATGGATGCGCCATCCCGACTGGTTAGAGAGAGAGAGAGAGAGAGAGAGCCCATTCTACTACGGTGCGGGACCACTACTTGACAACTCTCAACCTACCCCCACCCCCACCGTAATATGCGACCCTTTTAGAGCCAACTGGCACGAACCACGAACGTGGAACGCCTCTCGTAGAATTGGAGAAGGCAATAAGGATCTCTTCGATTAACGGAGGGGAGGTCGTCACAGGAAAACGACGGAGAGAGTAATACATGAAAATGGACAGCAGGTGGAGCCAAAGTGGCGGAGGTTGGGAGAAATAAAAAGAAATAGAAACGGCCTCTCTCGGGCAATCCCTACTAATGGTAAGTAGAAGCCATTAAGAAAGTGGAATATAACTTTCCAGAAATAATAATCCCAAAATTTTCTCGGCATTGTCCTCGCTGTCTTTCTTGGAAAGAAATATCATCTTGTTTCTTCGTTTCGCTGAAAATGACAGCCAGAAGGAAGAAGAAGGGGTGAGGAAGAGAAACGGAGAGACAGAGAGAAGAAGAGGACAAGAGATAGAGAGAGATGGAGGGAGAGAGGGAGAAAGACAGCGAGAGCGCGACAGCTTTTGTTCTCGGGATTCTAAGTTGTTTTCTTCTTTTCTGCTGCCTGCCACAAAGTATCGAGCTGTGAGCGATGTAGGAGCCGTGGCTATGGCTAATACATCCAGGAATAGAAGTGGCTCGGAAGTCTCACTCCGGACTGTGACTGACAGATAAGAGAGAGAGAGAGAGACAAGAGAGAGAGAGAGCAGAGAGAGAGAGAGAGTAGGGAGAGTGACAAGAGATAGAGAGATAAATACGATAATTCGTCTCGAATTTACCCCTTTTGCATCACGATGATTAGGTGTGAGGACTCTGAACATGAGAGGAGAGAGAGAGATGGACATTGCCCGGAGGCTTATTTGGCCACTAGGCTACTCCTGATTGGATAGAGTACCTAGAGGGAGAGAGAGACCGAGAGAGAGAGAAAGAGAGACAGCGAGAGAGAGAGAGAGAGAGAGCTAAAAGGAGCCGACACATCTGCAAGGCAAAAGAGATGCGCTACTCGCGAAAGAATAATCCAAAGGGTAGGAGAATCTTCATTAGAACCCCACGGCCCCCCATGAATACATACATATGTCTGCGTATATGAGTATAAATATTGAGTATGTTTACACATGTGGCATTGAGAGGGAAATCACTGAGAGAGATAGATAGATAGATTGAGAGAAAGAGAGAGTGAGAGAAAGAGAGAACGAGAGAGTGAGAGAGAGTGAGAGAGAGAAACAGCGACAAAAAGGCAGACATAATGAAGCAAATTTAGAGCACTCATCATGCTTGCAAAGAAAGAAGGAGAGCTTGAGGTTGGCACAGGATTTACTTTAATCTCTAATGGTAAGGCCCGCAAGTTATTTATGCCCGGAATCTTTATAAAATCTATTTCGACGCCACTATACTGAATATACATACATATTATATATATATACATATATAGAGTGGTCTAAATGGTACATGTAGTGTATATAGTGTATCGATGATAAGAATAGCCATTAGAATGGCCACTAGAATAGCCACTAGCACACATCTGTGTTAGAAAAGCTTGCAAAAGTAAAGTGCTTGTGTCCTTTTCGCTAAAGTGCAACTCTGATAGCACATGCCCTCAGGGGCAAATGGCAATTGTCGGTGTTTGAAGTAGAGGAAGAGAGAGAGAGAGAGAGAGAGAGAGAGAGAGAGAGAAAGGGAAAGATATAGAGAGAGAGAAAAAGAGAGAGAGAGAGAAAGAGAAAGACAGAGACGGGAAGAGAGAGACATAGACAAAGGGAGAGCGAGAGAGACAGAGACAGAGAAAGAGAGAGAAATTCTTCTGATACTGAGTCATGGAGACCGATTGATAAAAACCGCTTCGCTTGTATCTGTTGTGCTTGTCGCCTGAACGCCACATCACTGGTCACGAGTCCGCTTTTCGAGCTCTTATCTATCTTTTTTTCTCTTTCTCTTTTCTCTCTCTCTCTCTCTCACTCTCTCTCTCTCTTCCCTACCACAGTATTCTACTCTAGTTGATCACCTCTCTACTTTCATTCTTTGCTTTGCTCGGAATATGCTTGCCTTCTCTCTGTCTCTCTCTCTCTCTCTCTGTCTCTCTCTCTCTGTGTCTCTGTCTCTCTCTCTGTCCTCTCTCTATTCTCACATGACAACGGCCTACGGCTGCTCAACAACCTTTCCAACTACTATGTACCTCTTCTCTCCCCACTCTTTCAACCGTACCAATCACAACTCGCCCCTTCCCATCCAACCAACCAGCTAACCCCTGTCCGCGGCGCCACTCTTGAGTTTTTACTCTCGAAAGAAGGAGTATTCACTTTTGCTTTCACTCTCTCAATCTCTCTCCCTCTCTGGCTTTTTCTCTCTCTCTTCTCTCTCTCTCTTTCTCGCTTTCTCGCTCTCTCATCCTTCTCCGAATCCTCCCAACAGAACCGAAGGGCTACTTCATATGTATGCGTGCGGTGTTGCCAGTGAGGAGACGGGCAAAAAGTGATGGTGAAAGGGGCACAAAGGCTGCTGGCGAGACGTGGGACTGAATTCGAGATGCGGAGAGAGAAAGAGAGAGAGAGAGAGAAAAGAGAGAGAGTGAGAAAGAGAGTGAGACAGAGAGAAGAGAAAGACGGAAAGAGAGAGAGAGAGAGAGGGATAGAATGAGAGAGAGAGAGAGAGAAAGAGAGCACCATAACCCCTGGCCCCTGCAAAGCAGCAACTACAACCGCCCGTGATCGCTGCTCGGGGCTCAAAGGAAAGGGAGCTCTGGCCCCTCATGGGAGAAGACGTGGTTCTGGGGAATGCGAGATGAGAGAGAGAGGAGAGGGGAAGAGAGAAAGAAAGAAAGAGAGAGAGAGAGAGAAAGATAATAAGAGAGAGAGAGAAAGAGAGAGAGAGAGAGAGAAAGAGAGAGAGAGAGAGAGAAGAGAGAAAGAGAGAGAGAGAGAGAAAGAAAGAGAAAGGGAAAGAGAGAGAGAGAGAAAGAGAGAGAGAGAGAGAGAGAGAAAGAGAGATTGAAGTCGGAAGAGATAATAAAATACGAGAGAAGACGAGTGAGAAGTCTATGAAAAGTAGTAATGATCGAGTTTAGTGATCTTGGGTTTCTTCTCTTTTTAAAGTAGAGATTAAAGTATAGAATGGAACAAGGTAGAGACTACGTCAAGGAGAATTGAAATGGGAGACAGAGTAGGAGAAGAGATAAGCGAACGCTGGCCTTGAAGTCGCTCTTTCTCCCTCTCTATACTTGTTCCTTGCTCTCTCGCACGCTCTCTTTCTCTCTCTCTCTCTCTCCCTCTCTCTAACCGGTCCCTTTCGGTAGCTCTGTCTCTCGCATTCTCTAACATACAAGTTCTCTCTCTCTCGCATCCAAGTGTGATAGATGATGGAGCAGATAAAGATGAAGAACTTTTTTCTTTTTTTTTTTTCTCAAAAAGAAGCCAAGTTTTCTTTTCCGGTTCAGAAAAAAGAAAACCACCAGATTTCGTCATCGTCAAAAAGGACTAAAATTGACTAGACAACGCGGCATACATACAACACCATATAAATTAAGAAGTAAGATATGTAATGTCCGAATAGATAAATAAAAAAAAATTAAATTAAAGATAAAAATCATAGAACTTTGTACAAAGTGGAAAAGGCTTGGAGCCTAATTAGAGGATTTTCAGATAGTAGGTTCAGATATTCACCTGGATGTACGTGACGTTCATCTGGGTGGCGAGGCGCTCCTTTTCCTCACGCGACGGATAGAGATTGTTGCCGTGCGCAGCAATGTTCTTGTCGAGCATCGCGTTCAGCTGCCGCTGCCGGGCCTGAGAGAGAGAGGTTACTGTAGGAGGCGATCTTCCGCGCGGGACCCGAGCATTTTTAATTTTAGCTTAATTCATTTTGATATATTTTTGCGGTAAATATAGTAAGGAGATAAGGCATGAAACGAGAGCACATCGATTTCGACAGGCAGTGCCGATTAAAAAAGGTAGAAATAAAGATGGAGAGAGAGAACGAGAGAGAGAGAGAGAGAGAGAGAGAGAGAGAGAGAGATGGCGAGAGAGATCCAGAGAATGAAACGAAACTATTTCTGTGGTCGCCTAATGGAGCTTACGCAAAATTACAAAAGAGTAGGACAGATTCGTGTGATCATTTCTCTGCATTGTATACATGCAATTCACATCACATGAGCACATACAATATGTATGTATGTACATATGTATGAACATACGACTACATGAAGAGGAGCAGGCGAGAAATGAGAGAGCGAAAGAGATCGAGAGAGTACGAAGTACTAAGAGGGAACGATGCAAAGAAAGAGAGAGAGAAGCAAGAGAGAGAGAGAAAAGATAGAAAGAAAATAAAGCATATGACAATGTGATGACATGGGACGTGGCAAGGGAATGGAAAGGATTTGAGCCCTAATGTCCGTCCATAACGACAAATGCGGATGATATCGAGAGAGAAAAGGAGAGAGAGAGAAATAGAGAGAGAGAGAAAGAGAGAGAGAGAGAGAGGAGAGAGAGAGAAATTGAGAGAGAGAGTTATAATTCTTCTGCAAAAGGAAGCGGATGTATGAATATTATAGGAGAAGGGAGGTCCGGAGGAGAAGAGAAAAAAATTGTGTTTAGAGAGCGAGTAAGAAGCGAGAGAGCAGACAGAGAAGGAGACGAAAACTGCAGGGAGGAATTATGAATAGCGTGCGAATACATCAGCATCTTCATCCAGGGTAGAAATGCTTCTCTCTCTCTCTCTCTCTCTCTCTCTCTCTCTATCGCTCTTTCTTTCGCTCTCTTTCTGCCGCTAACTCTCTTTCCGCCACACTCTCTCTCTCTCTCTCTCCCCTCACCCCCCAGGGCTGTAAAGGCCGGATGAAATCATGTTGTTATTCTGCAAAGACGTATGATGTCTTTTTAACTTAGCAGGAAGTACGAAAGGAAAACCATCTATCTGGCTCCGGTCAGGAGAGGTCTCTTAAACATTTTCCATTTTCCCGAACATCTCTCTCCCTAGCTAGAGTTGGTATGGATCCACGGAAGGGGGGGGGGGGTTCTAATGTAAGTAAGAGGGGGGAGGGGGGGAGGAGGGGAGGGGAACGCGAGAAGGAATAAGGAGAAAGAGACGAGGCACGGCGGTCGTTTTGGCAAGAACCGGACAAGCTGGGGTGACCCGCTGAATAAAACATTTAGAGGAGGCAGGTACGGACTGGGGAAGAAGCGAGGGGAGAGACAATTGGGGGATGAGACAGCAAGAAGCACTCTGTAGGAAAAGCATGAGAGACGAGAGAGAGAGAGAAAGAGAGAGAGATTGAGAGGAAAAGAAATAAACGTACAAACGACATGAAAATGCTAACGAAAGAGGACAGACTCTTATGTATACATACAAAATATTATGATGAAAGTAGCAAAAAGCGCGACAAGCTATGGAAAAGTAATGAATTAATTTAAAAAAACAGAATAATACTTAATTGCTCGCGCCAAAACAGATGAATACCTTTTCAGAAGCGACCGCTGAGCCGATGGTCAACACGGTCGGCGCGAAGAAAGCGTCGACGGTGAGAGTCCGCCGAGGGAGGCGGGCGACGGCGGAGCAAGCTGATCGTGAGAGAATTATTACGGTTTTTACTTTCCATGTATTTGTCTCTCTAGTCTTCGGCTACATAAAATATATACATATATTTCTCAATTTTTTCCACGTCCATTTAAATATGATGTAAGGCTGAATAAATTAATTAATCAGTGAATTAATTAATTAACTAATTAATTAATTAATAATAAAGCGGAAAATGACGATACTGACAGCTGCCGCGGCGGCGGCGACGGCGGCCAGCTGGCTCGCGGCCGTCGTGTCGATCGAGAGCAGATGCTGCTGCTGCTGGCCGTCGCGTCCGGCTTCGTCGATCATCTCGTGGCGTTGGCCAGAAGAAGCCGAGCAGACGTCCGCATCCGTGATCATGGCTTTTTCCTGGATTAAGTTTTTTTGGAAGCATTAAATAATTCATAACTTCATAGCTGCATACATTTATGTATATGTACCGTATTTACTCACCCTTTATGAGAACCTTGATAGTGCCTCACCCTCGCATAATATTGTAATCGTACTCATAAAATTGACAAGGATACATAAATAATTTTTTAAAAGAGTAAAATGCAAATATAAAAAGGCGCTAATACTTGATGTGGCTGATGCTCTTCGACCATGAGATGGAGAGGCTGCTGCTGCTGATGCTGTCTCTTCTGCTCGACGACAGCGTCCACGATGGAGACCATGAGAGAGTGTAGATGAGCGATAGACGACAGAGATAGAGAGAGCGGAGAGGAGAGTGGAGAGAGTGGCTCTTTGCCAATCAGCGGTGTCAGTCTGTGAGGAGGAGATAAAAAAGATAGATAAAAAGAATGGCGGCTCTAAAAATATTATTCTGTAATGAACGGCATACGAGAATGCACTTGAATGGCGCTAATGCTAATAAAATAAAGGGTAAACAAAGAAGGGAGGTTGGGAAGTAGAAAGACAGAGAGAGAGGGAGAGAGAGAGAAAGTGAGAGAGACAGAGACAGAGACACAGAGATACTAGATTGAGTCATCCATAACACTGAAACAATCAGGCAAAATTGCAAAAGACAAAATGATAGTGATTAAAAAGAGAGAGAAGGAAGTATAGCCAGGTGATTACGGTAGCTTTCATCAACGTCTATTACACGAAATATTCAACAAATATTTTCTTTAAGAGAATCGCGAAAAATAGCTCTCAAGTTAGAAATCGAGGGGACAAAGAGACTACTTCTTTTTCTTCTTCTCCACACTTTCTCCGCTCTCGCTTGCCACTCAGGGAATATTCAGAATGTTGGTAGTCATGAGGATTATGTAATCTCGCTGCTATCAATGGCCGTGTGACGCGCGTCGCTCTTCTATCACTTCTTTCGCTCTCTACTTCTCTCTCTTTCTCTGGCTTTCTCTCCCACTCTCTCTCACTCACTCTCTCTCTCTATATATGTCTCTCTCTCTCACCTAAACTCGCTCTATCTATCTCTCATTTCATCATTCCCTCTCTCTCTCCCTTTGCTAAAAAAAAACACTTCCACATCAGTTGCCGTGTAGCGTGCGCAAGTAAATTTGTAGCCGTCTCGGGACTCTCGCATCTAGTGTGGATAAATAAGGCCCAGCCGAAGGCATGGCGGGGAGCGAGAGCGAGAGAAGAGAGATGAAGAGGGAGGGAGAGAGGGAGAGGGAACGAAAGAGAGCGGAAGAGAGAGAGAGAGAGGGAACGAGAGAGAGAGCGCAGAGAGAGAGAGAGAGAGAGAGAGAGAGAGAGAGAGAGAGAGAGAGAGAGAGAGTGAGATGAAATGAAGTCGGGAACGAGCACGAGGGCGCAAATGCAAAATGGGAAAAAGCTGAGCGACGCGGCAATGCTGGCCGGCCGCCAGCAAACAACCGGACGCGTGGCTATTCCTCTCTCTAGCTCTCTTTCTCTAACTCTCTCTCTCACTCACCCTCTCTCAACCTCTCTCTTTCTCTCAATCTCTCACCAGATCTCTCTATAGCTGCGTATCTCTCTCTCACTCTCTCTCCCTTTCCTATTCCTATTTTCTATATCTCTCGCTGGCCCAGTCACGCTGTGCCCAACACACTCTTTTTTCTTGCAGTCTCGCTCATTTCCACTTACCCCACTCCACCCTTCTGGCCAATCTTTTGTGCCCTATGCCCTCCGTACACAGTGGCTCTTAAGAAATAGAAAAGGAACAGCACATCGGACATGAACTCGGTAGATTCATGAAGAAAATGAGGAAGAAATGAAGAAGAATTTTTAGGAAGAAATGAAGATGAGTTCAAAAAAAAGTTTTCATCAAAAAAAACAATTTTCCTATGCCATCTCTGTATAATGGCACAGCTAGAGCCTAACAAATTGTCTGTCATAAATACTTGATAGGTGAGCGTTGGGCATTGTCGATGATCAGGTTTCAGCCATCGTCAACCACGTTCGCGATGAGAAGAGAGGAAGAGTGAGAGAGAGAGAGAGAAGCGAAGACGGAGAGAGATACAGAGATACAAAGTGAGAGAGAGGGAGAGAGAAAGAGATAAAGGGAAAGAGAGAGAGAGAGAGAGAGAGAGATCATAGAGGAAGCTAGAGAAGAAGATAGCTGCCCGTGAACTAAGCCATTAGCCAGGCCCAATGTCCATTCGCTTTCCGCGAATGCAAACACTCACGAAAACAACCTTGTGTTTGCTGATTCATTCTTTCTCTCTGTCTCTCCGTCTCTTCGTTTCCTCTGTATCTACATCTGTCTGTCTGTTTCTCTCTCTCTCTCACTCTCTAACCCGTTCACTCCATCTTCCGTGTTTCGCAACCACACACACACACCTCATATCAACTAGCTGACTGGCATGTGAGTAGAGAGAGAGTCTTGCCATTTCCTCTCGGCACGAGCAGTATGGTAGATTTCGCAATTTCCTTCAGCTCTCTCTCTCTCTCGCTCTCTTAGCTTCTCCTTTTCGACTACTATCTCTCTGTCACCGTATCTTATCTCTTTCTCACTCTCTCTCTCTATTTCTCTCTATTTCTCTCTCTCTCTCTCCCTATATCTCTCATTCTCTCTCTCTCTCTCTCTTCTCTCTCTCTCCGTTTCTCCGAATGCCTCCGGCAGTGCTCACCCTTCCGCACTCTTGTTCCTCACTGCAGAATGGAAGGAAGGGCTTTGGCATGTGTGCTTGTGTTGTATTGTCCGATTTCATCAGCAAGCACGATCAAATACGCCGAGGAGACGTGTCACTTTTTGCTCTCTTTATCTCTCTCTTTCTCTTTCTCTCACTCTCTCTGCCACTCTCTCTCAGCCCCCTCTCTCTCTCTCTGCCACTCTCTCTCTCTCTCCTTCACTCTGCCTCTCCTAAAACTCTCGTCACCCTATGCTCGTGCGTTTCTATAAATATTTATGTATGTACATGAACGGAACTCCCTATCTCCTTCCTTTCCTTCTCTCTCTTTCTTTCCCGCTCCCTCTACTTCGCTCACTCTCACACTCGCGCTCTGTCTGCGCCTCGCTATCTCTCGCTCTCCCTTCTCGAACACTCTCAGCATTCAACGTGGCAGTTGCAAAGAAGAGACTGAGAGGACACGTCAGCAGCGACGGCAGTTATATGTATGATGCAAACGCGTACTATGGTAGAGGCTATCATCATTGAGAGAGAGAGAAGAGAGAGAGAGAGAGAGAGAGAGAGAGAGAGAGAGAGAGAGAAAGAAAGAGAGAGAGAGAGTGAGTGATAGACAGAGAGTAAGAAAGTTAGATAGGGAGATAGATAGAGAGAAAGATAGACAAAGCGACGGAGAGAGAGAGAGAGATAAAGAGAAGGTGATAGAGCGAGAAAGATATAGAGGAGAGAGAGAGAGAAGATATAGAGGAGAGAGGGAGAGAGTGAGAGATATGATGCGATAACTGTAACATAAGAAGAGAAATGCCGGAACGAAGAAAGAAAGAAAAGAAGAAAAGAGCGGAAAGGAGCTAAGCAAAAATAAAATAGAAGCAGCAGAAAAGCAAGCGAAACGTTCGAGAAGTGAATGAGAGAGAGGGAAAAAATGTAGCCGGGAAACGTTTTTTGTGCTGATTACAAAGTGTTATCTGCTAATCATGATTCATCGCAGGGAGAGAGAGAAGAGAGAGAAAGAGAGAGAGATATAAAGAGAGAGAGAAAGAGTGCCCAGAGAGAAAGAGAGAGAGAAGAGGAAAGAAGATAAGCTCACGTGATCATAGTATGTGGTGTCATATGAGTTTGACAAATGTAGGAGAACATCATTGGGTGCAAGGATAAACTACATAGTTAGAGCGGCGGAAATACAAAACATAGAAAAAAGAATGTAAAGAAGAAAAAAATGGCGATGGTGGTATAGCATGAAAAATGGTGTGAAAACTACAATGAGAAAGATCCTGGAGAGAAGCACGGTTTTGGTGCTTGGAATTGAAAAAAAAAATTATAGAAAAAAAACCATTTGGATGATAACGAAATGATAAACGAATAAAAACGAATAAATATAGGTATATGTACAATAAGAGTATCGTAGACGAGATACATATAAGAAGCGTATTTCTCGAGAGTCTATTCCTCGTTTCGTTGGAAAGAGACGTCAAGGAGAGAAAGGAAAGGAAAGGAAAAGGAAGGAAGGGGGGTGTTACTGGGCTGGCTGGCTGGCTGGCTGGTTAGTTGTATGGGCTGTGCTGGCCTGGCCGTCACTAGCCGGCGTCCTCTCTCTCTCTCTCTCTCTCTCTCTCTCTCGCTCTCTCTCTCCTCTCTCTCCACTCTCTCTCTTTCTCTTTCTCACTCTCTCTCTCCCTCTCTCTCTCTCTCTCTCTCTCTCTCTCTCTCTCTCTGCCCTCGCTATGCTCTGCTCTTTCCCTTCCTTCATTCCCGCTTTCCCGCCCTCTAGCATGAAGAGGGCGAGAGAGTATGAGAAAGTGAGAGAGTGCCTGAGAGAGAGAGAGCAGGCTGCCTGACGGGAGTGAAAGTGAGGTGATGGCCGGTGCTGCAGCAGTGTGCTGGACGGGCTCGGCTCGGCGCAATTGGAGCGAGTGGAGAGAGAGAGAGAGAGAGAGAGAGCAGAGAAGGAGAGAGAGAGAGTAAGAGGGAGAGAGAAAGAGAGAGTGAGAGAGAGAATGAAAGAGAGCGAAAGACTGAACGTGATGGCTGCAATGAAAGCGCCAACAGGGGAGCTAGCCGCCGCGGGAAGGGCGGCGGGAAAGGGGAGGGGGGTTGAGAATGGGAAGAAGAGAGAGAGAGAGAGAGAGAGAGAGAGAGAGAGAGTGAGGGAGAGAAAGTGGAAAAGAGTGAGAGAGAGTGTGGGAAAGCGAGAGAGTGCATCATACGGCTTGGGACCAGCCTCTGTCTGCTGTCTGGCGTGGGGAAGAGACAACGGGCGCGCACTGGCGCTAGGGGCTTGGGAGAGGAGGGGAGGGGGTAGCCAAGGGAGGAAGAGGGGATGTAATGGCCCTTGCACGAATAGCACGAATACAAAGACACACACAGTCGAGAGGGCATTTT
>CALZFC010000017.1:2225000-2285000 GCA_945643635.1 Allodiplogaster sudhausi | reverse complement strand
GAGAGAGGGATTAGAAGAGAGAGAGAGAGAATTGCGAGAGACAGAAGAGAGAGAGAGAAGGAGACAGAGAGTGAGAGGAGAGAGAGGAGAGAGAGATAGGGGTAGAGAGATAAGGAGAGAGGAGAGGGTGAAAGAGAGAGAGAGAGAGAGAGAGAGAGAGAGAAGGGAGGAGGCTAAGAACTAAATGAGAAGCATGAAACTGTTGCGACGACAAAGCGGAGCGGCACTAAATAAATCGTGGGGAATGGGAGAGTTTGAAAGAGAGAGAGAGAGAGAGAGAGAGAAAGAGAGAGAGTAAGAGGGAGGACAGAGAGAACAGAGAGAGAGAGAGTGATGAGATTAAGAAAGAAAGCGCCAACGAACTCGCCAAAGTTCTCTCTCAGCATTCGCTCGATTCTTTCAAGAGCAGACAACTGCGACTGAAAGGTAAGAATGGAAGAAGAAGGAGGAGAAGAAGACTGATTATCGCAGCAAGAAAGAAAGAATGAATGAAAGAAGAAGTTGCTAGACGCTACGTCATCAGAGGGGTGCCGCAAATTAAAGGACGGAAATCACTTTACTTTTCCATTACATGTATATGTAACATATATGACGCGATTTGCGAGAATATCAAAATGACCGGGGACCCGGCAAAATTAGATTTCGCTCAAAAGCTCTTTACAGGTACTTTTTAACACGGCGAAACGATTGGAATGGGTCCTGGAGTCTGAAATCGCCATATTGGCGAGCTGTGAGAGGTTTAAAATTCGAGAGCCCGATGAAACTTGCAGAGATTGTCGCATTCGCGTTCGCTGTTTCGCACACAATAAAGTAATATTAGTGAAAATTTTATCATAAATAGACAAGATATTGCTTTATAAAGCTACTAAATTAGAATTTGAAAATATTTACTTTTATGGCCTCAGCGGCCTCTAGAGTTTGGAGAGGCGCCATTCTCTTATATTGAAATTAGTCGTGTGTTTTCTATCATATGTTGTAGAGCAAAAAATTATCTTTCCAATGAGCTATAGTATGCCAGACACCGACGAGCTTTTTATGTTTCCCAATCATAAAACTGTTGAAACAGCGATTCTTTGACCTATGCACCATGCAGGGTAAGAAGAATGGCATTGTATCCTCCGAAAGGGATGATTTGGTGTAGTGCGAGTGGGCTGTGGCCGCAGCGCAAAGGTCCGTGGTTCGATTCCCCGGAGAGCGACCTCTTTTGCCCGGCAGTTTATAAATTTGTTTTGCATTTAATTTTCATTTAAACAGTTACATAAAAACCTACATAAATTCCCAAGACTACCTTCATGCGGTGTATAGCTTGTGTTGCGTTTTCGGCGTGGGTAACGCTTAAACAAACTGCAAGCAGATGCACAGGCACTGAATCGAGCGCATTTCAACAGTTTTATGATTGGGAAACATAAAAAAGCTCGTCGGCATCTAGCTCATTGGAAAGATAATTTTTTGCTCTACAACTTAAGATAGAAAACCCATGACTAATTTCCATATAAGAGAATGGCGCCTCTCCAAAGTCTAGAGCCCGCGAGGCCATAAAAGTGAATATTTTCAAATTCTACTTTAGTGGCTTTATAAAGCAATATCTTGTCTATTAATGATAAAATTTTCACTAATATTACTTTATTGTGTGCGAAACAGCGAACGCGAATGTGCGACCATCTCTGCAAGTTTCATCGAGCTCTCGAATTTTAAACCTCTCACAGCTCGCCAATATGGCGATTTCAGACTCCAGGACCCATTCCAATCGTTTCGCCGTGTTAAAAAGTATCTATAAAGAGCTTTTGAGCAAAATCTAATTTTGCCGGGTCCCCGGCTCTTTGGCTTTATTACGATTCTCTCGCAAATCGCGTCATATATGTACATACATACATACCTACATACATACATACATACATACATATATACATACATATGTATGTATATTCATATGTATAGGTGTATGTATTTACCCATGAACTTGGTAAAACTGGCACTAAGAGTCAACCATAAATATGAAAATAACGAGAGAAAAAATAAATTAGCAAGAATAAAGTCTCGCAAACTGAAAAATGGTTGAAATATTATAACAGCTTAAATGTACATACTATAAGTGAAAATGAGAAGAAGGAAAAAATATTCCTTGAACAATTTAGAAGAAGAAGAAGAAGAAAAAGAAGATGTTTCAAGCGAGTGATCTCTTTTCCAGCCGATGTCCAATGGTTTTTCTAGTCCATAGATCAAGAAATCATTCGGGCTCCTGCTTGTGCTCGTAGGTCTTATCTCGAGAGATTGCTTGAGAGCATGGTGCAAGAGCTGAAATTGTTCTATCAGAAGGAAGTGAAAGAGCGAGGGAGAGAGAGAGAGAGCGAGAGAGAGAGAAAAGTGAGAGGGAATAGAAAGAGAGAGAGAGAGTAAGAGGGTGAGAGAGAGTGATGGAGAAAAAGATTTTAAAAAAATAGCATAGAGAGGAAGAGAAGATAAGAAATTAGGAGGAAGCTTCCTGGCGCTATACATTTCAGCGACATTTTTGGTCTTTAACGCACGCTCCATGTAAGAACGTAAAAAGGGAGGGGGGGTGTGACCAAACTGGACGTAGCAAGAAAAGAGGAAACTAACAGGAAGCAGAGGATTGAGGATTAGCCATAAGCAAAACGGGCGGAATATTGCAAGATAAAAGTAGGGAGATAGAATGAGAGACAGACTGACAGACAGACAGAGAGAGATTGAGAAGAGTCGAGAGAGTGTAAGAAAGAAAGGGAGAGAGAGAGTATATAGAAGAATGGATGACCGAAGATCGACGGAAGCGGGCGAAAATTCTGCTCTTTCTCCACCTCCGACGGATCTCGTTTTGGCATGAGTTTTGTTACATAAGTCAAGTTTCTTTTTTTCTTTCTTACTCTGCTCTCTTTTTCTCGGTCCCCTCTCTCTCTCCCTCTCTCTCTCTCTCTCTCTCTCTCTCTCTCTTGCTCTCTCTCTCTCATTCTTTCATGATATTTCGTCATTCCTTTTATCTTTTTAAAAGTTTCATCTCTCGGCTGGCTCAATCAACGAGTCCTTGGCTTGAGAGAGTGGAACGACAAGGTAAAGAAAGATTGCGAGGAGTTTGACTGCGACCGTGATGAAATAAGCCACTCTGCACAAAGGTGTGCTTGGCACGTTGGGGCCATGGAGAATGAGAGAAAGAGAGAGAGAGAGAGAGAGAGAGAGAGAGAGAAAGAGAGAGAGAGAGCGCGACTGAAAGTAGGGAAGCGATAAACTGTCAAGAGTTCACTGACTTTGTGCAAGCCTATCGTCATTACAATCGTTCCGGTGAACACTGCATCTCTCTCCTCCGTCTTCATTTCGTATCTCTCCCTTCTCACCCCCCCCCCCCCCCTCTCGTGCTCTTCTGCAACTCTTTCTCTATTGTCTCTCTTCTTTCTCTCCCATTGTCCGGACATTTTGAACTCTCACGTTTGTGCTTTCTCTTCCATTCCTTCTCCCTGGTTGTTCTGTGAGCGAGCTTCTCCATTCCTTCTCACTCTGTATCTCTCTCTCTCTCTCTCTCTCTTCCTCTCTCTCATACACTAGTCGAGCAAGCTGGTTTATGTAGGAATTCCGCCTCATCTCTCATCTGTTGGGGAGATTGCTTTCTTCCACATGCGTTCCTTCTTTCTTGGAGTTTGCAAATTAGGGAAAGAGAGAGAGAGAGCGGATGAAGAAGAAAGAGAGAAACTTAGACAAAGAGAGAGAGACAGGAAGAATGAGAGCGAGAGAGAAAGAGAGAGAGAGAGAGAGAGAGAGAGAGAGAGAGAGAGAGAAAGTTGGGGGGAGAGAGAGCAGAAATCTTCGATTACACTAGATGATTTGAAAAAGACAAATAGTTTTCTTCTATTCATCTCATGAACACGTTATCGTGCAGTGCACGTTCACTTCTAGAGAAAGGGTGGCTCTAATTATGCCCTTTTGCAAGACATTCCTGGGAGTTTGGGGACTTGCGTTGTGTAATTTGTGAATTGCCAATTGCGAATTGCTACTCGGAACTGGTGCACGCGGAGTGCAAGAGGCCTCTGCTATGAGGCCGTTCTCTCTGGCACTTGTGTGAAGTTGACTGATGGTGATAAGTGAGTGCCTGAGGCTAGAGGCTGGAGGGAAAAGGGCTACAGTAAGCGGTGGTCTCATAAATAGTAGTAGCCAGCCATCTTATATGCCACACGCTATCTGTGGTCAGGTGCGCGATGAGCAGGTATAAGAGATCGATGGCTAAATGTGGCTCGCGGTTCTCTGTTTTGCTCCTCGATCATCTACGAAAATACTACTGCGAAAGTGTGCATAGTATGAGCTTCTGAGATTAACATCGAGTTGGAGAGAGGTAGACAGAGAAAAAGAGAGAGAGAGAGAGAGAGAGAGAGAGAGAGAGAGAGATAGAGAGAGGGGGGGAGGGAGAAAGAGAGAGAGAGAAAGAGGGAGAGCGAGAGAGAGAGATAGAGGGAGAGAGCGAGAGATAGAGGGAGAGAGAGAATGCGAGATGCTGTATCTGTGTACACAGACAGCTATGTATGTGCTTTATCGTATTGGTGGCCGTCGGTCGTCTGGACGAAATGTTTTGCAGTAGCAGGGAGCCAGAGTAAAAAGGAAATGCATATGCGTTGAGAGGAAACAAGAGACAGAGAGAGAGAGAGAGAGAGACAGGTGGATGAAGAGGATAAAAGAGAAGCTGTGAGGAGATAGAGAGAGAGTGAGTGAGTGAGTGAGGGAGAGAGAGGAGAGAGGGAGAGAGGGTGGCAAAAGGCAATCAAACATTTGCTCGCGGCCACTCGTTCTTACTCTGCAATTTCTAACCGCCTTAGTCTCCTCTTGCATCTCTCTCTCTCTCTCTCTCTCTCTCAATCTCTCTCTCTCTTTCAATCTCTCTCTCTCTCTCTTTCTCTCTCTCTCTTTCAATCTCTCTCTCTCTCTCTTTCTCTCTCTCTCTCTCTCTCTCTCTCTCTCTCTCTCTAGTCTGTCCCCTTAACAGAAATAGCCAGCCGGGCCAGACGGCGAAAACAACAGTGCGCGTGCACGCATTGGGCTGTTTTCGAGCGACTGAGAAGTAGAGGAAGAGAGAGTAGAGTAGGAGAGACAACAGAGAAATAGACAGTGAGAGAAAGAGATGAGAGATGGAAAGAGACGGCGAGAGAACGACCACGGGTTTGAATACAAAGTAGCCAGGTGATGAATGCAAAAGGATACAAAAGCAGAGGCCAGCAGACACGAGTGAGGGAGAAGAAGGCGGAAGCCAAGTGATTTGTTCTTTTTTGTGTTTTCTCCGCGAGCACGAGAGTGTATATTTTACCTTTCTTTTATGACCGGGACGTGTTTTGCGGCATTTTTAAGAGGCTACAAAGTCTTGAGCCAAATATGGAGACAGTGGGAGAGAGAGGGAGAGGGAGAGAGAGAGAGGGAGTGTGAGCAGAGAATAGAGAGCCGTTCTGGGAAAAGCGCCAAATACCTGCATACTTGGCATAACGAAACATTCATTGAGAGACAGGCAGAGGAAAGGAAGAGGAACGGGGCCTTCATTCCACACAGACGTACCACTCACACCATCCCCTGCTTCCTTTATGATTAGCCAAAGCACAAAGGGGTCTTCCACTCCCCACTCGGTTCAGACGTAATGGGTCTATTCTCGACACATCCATCCTTCCTATGCCTTTTTCCTATGGCTCGCCACTGGCGGTCTCTCCATGATAGTTCGCTAATTCCCCCGGCTCATTGCCGCTGATTCTCGCCTTCTCTCTCTCTCTCTCTTTCTCTTGCTCTCTCTCTCTCTTTCCTTCTCTCTCTCCCTCTCTCTCACACATTTCCGTTGTCTGAAATGCTCTGCAATTCGCAGGAACGGAACAGATGGAACGGGCAACTGCACGAAGCGGCTTCAGCAGATGGCATTGGATGTAGTGAGGGAGAGAAAAGCGAAGAGAGAGAGAGGACACAGTTAGAGAAAGAGAGATAGAGAGAAAGAAAGAGGGAGACAGAGAGACCTTTCAAGAATATCCGTCTCATGAACCAATACGAAAAGGCCAGAGCACAAAGGCGCATCTAAACAGAAGATGACTTTGAAGCAAGCCAGGAGAGGATGAAAGAGGATCTCGCAAGGGTCAGCGGCGGAACAAGGAAGAAGAAAGAGCGGGAAAGCGAAATAGAGAGGGAACGAGAACAGCACGAGAGAGAGAGAGAGAGAAAGAGAGAGAGAGAAAGAGAGAGAGAGAGAGAGAGAGATAGGATGAAATTGTCAGACAGTTTAAAAACGGGAAAAAATTGAGAAACAAAAGTCAATTCTGATTGAGTTTGGATGGCAACGTTCACCATCTAACCTTTCCTTGAGTTGAAAAAAAAATCGTTGATATATTGTGTAGACATTTCAAAACAAGAATTTTTTGCGCATTTCTATTTACAATACACATTTGACTTTATTATACAGTGTCATTGAGCATTGTCAATGCTCTTTCTGTCCATCAAAATAAGCGGATAGTATGTAGACTAGTTAAATGTTTGTTTAAAAAAGATCTCCTGCCTACCTTTATGAAGGATGTATGTACATAAATGTGAGAGGTGAACAAGTGGCTGTGAAGAATTGTTTTTTTTTTTAGGTTGCCAGCGCCAGGCACAAGAAGAACATAGTTAAAAGGAGAACAAAACACACAAGGAGGGATGGTCCGATAAGTGGTCAGAGCGAGATAGTGAGAGAGGAGAGAGAGATGGGAATAAGAAAGAAAGAGGGAGAGAGAGAGTGAGTGGGAGAGAAAAATAAAGAGAGAAAAAGGAGAGTAGAAAAATAAAAAAAAAGCTGAAATGCCCTCGGGCGTGCACTCCAGCGGAAGTCGGGGCTGTGCCGCATTGTGCCCGGCACGAACGACGAATGGCAAAAGAAGGAAAAGCGAGAGAGTAGGTGAGAGAGAGAGCGAGAAAGAGAGAGAGACAGAGAGAGAATAAGAGAGAGATAGACAGACATAGGGAGAGAGAGAGCGAGACACAGAGAGTGAGAGAGAGAATGAGAGAGAGAGGGAGAGAGACAGGAAGAGAGAACAGCAGGCACGAAAAGAAGGCCTAGCCGTCGCGGATATGGTTACAAAAATGGAACATAAAAGGGAGTGAAAGCTTATTCGTGCTTACCAGGGAATGGTCAGAAACCCTAAATTCCAAAAATTTTGATATTTTGCGTATGGATTGACCATCACATTGGATGGTTCGAAATGAAAAAATTAGGACCCGAATCTCTCTAGAAATCGTTTTATTCCCATTTAAAGATGCGTGAAAATCACATTCATCAATAAGGTGCCCGCGTTAACAACTGTTCCAACCAAAAGAACAAGACCGGATGGCGCAGTAGGTAGCGCTTCTGGCCACCATTTTTCGGTCACAGGTTCAACACCCCGTTGGCACGATTTCTTTTGCTTGTTTAAGAATGCAATTTTTAAAGTCGTAGAGTACTTTTTACGTACTTTCTTGCTTATCCAATTGAAGGCGGACTTTGCGAAGTGCAAGTATCAAAAAAAAAATTTTTTTCCTTAGGGCTGTTTGTAGGTATGAATGTGGGTTTAAATGCATCATTCCGTGGCGAAAGGAAAATAGAGAGAGTTGTGGAGTCTGTAGTCGCAACTGCCAATTCCTGCACCATGCTCCTTACAGTGTACGCCGATCAGAGATGACCAAAAATTTTGGGCCGGCCCGGCCCGTCGGGTAAAAGGTCTCGGCCCGATCCATTTATGGGCCCTAGAATTTGGCGGTGACATATGTCGACAACGAGAGTGAAGGCACCAAGGGAGACATCGAAGGAGATGGCGGAGAAAATCCGTCTTCGAGTACCGCAGATTGGAGACGAGTGTGTGTCGGCCGCTCTCTGCTGTCATCTCAACTACCTTCTTCTTCTCGAAGCCGTCGAATGGCTCGTATTCAAAGGTGCGGTCCGCGGCCGAATCGACGGCGGCGTAGGAGAGGACGAACTTTCAGGATCCTTTAAGGGACAGGGAGAAAAATAAATAAAAGAGAGAGAGTGCGAGAGAGTAAGAGAGAGAGAACTGTTGAGATGAGTTGACGGTGCCTTAAAACCGGTTCGCCAACGAAGAAGGCATCGTTTGTTGATTTGTTGGCTTGCCACAAAAAAAGCTCTCTACGACCTTAAAAATTGAATTAAAAATTGACCCATTGGCACGATTTCTTTCTAAATTCTCCTGCGCCGCCCTCGATTCGGCTGCGGACCGCACCCTTGAATACGAGCCATTCGACGGCTTCGAGAAGAAGAAGGTAGTAGAGATGACAGCAGAGAGCAGCCTGCACACCCTCATCTCCAATCTGCGGTACTCGAAGACGGAATTTCTCCGCCATCTCCTTCGATGTCTCACTCTCGTTGTCGACATATGTCACCGCCAAATTCGAGGGCCCGTAAATGGATCGGGCCGAGACCTTGGGCCCTACGGGCCCGGCCGGCCCAAAATTTTTGGGTTTTTTACCATCTCTGATCGGCGTACACTGTGGGGAGCATGGTGCAGGAATTGGCAGTTCTATTTTCCTTTCGCCACGGAATCATGCATTTAAACCCACATTCATACCTACAAACAGCCCAAAGGAAAAAAATTTTTTTTTTGATACTTGCACTTCGCAAAGTCCGAATTCAAAAAAAATAAGCAAGAAAGTAAGTAAAAAGTACTCTACGACCTTAAAAATTGCATTCTTAAACGAGCAAAAGAAATCGTGCCAACGGGGTGTTGAACCTGTGACCGGAAAATACTGGCCAGAAGCGCTATTTACTGGACCATCCGGTCTTGTTTTTTTTGGTTGGAACAGTTGTTAACGCGAGCACCTTATTGATGAATGTGATTTTCACGCATCTTTAAATGGGAATAAAAAGATTTCTAGAGGGATTCGGGTCCTAATTTTTTCATTTCGGACCATCCAATGTGATCAATCCATACGCAAAATATCAGAATTTTTGGAATTTAGGGTTTCTGACCATTCCCTCTTTAGTTTCTTCGTCCGGTTCGTTCAAGTTCCCTTCAGGGCAACCTAAAAGCAGGATAGGGAAAGCAACGAGAAAAAACAACATTGCTGCGAATCACAAGTTTATTTAAAGGAATCATCCGGGCAATGATTAATTTCTCACACAAATCTCGCATTTTCTAGGCTATAGAGAGCGCAAAAGATGAGGCTCAGTCTGGTTGCTTTTTTTTGAACCGTTAAAGGGTGCTTGGAGACTCATGCTGCTGCCGCGCCTCACCTCAATTGGCTGCCAAGTCATTCTCCCGAGCTGCCGACACCCACATACTACTATATTCCTTCATTCCTCACTTTCCTCTCCACCATACGTGATATTGAGTCCCCAGAATGAAGTGGACGGAGAAGGTATGCGAAGCTAGACTACTGCCGAAAGGCCGACCGATCTAGGTTGCTGGCGTTAGTGGCGTTCTCAGCCGTTGCTGTTATCATTGAAATCATACTTCACAGGATCATTTCTGTAGTGTGTATTTCACAACATGCATAATTGCGTGCCGATTCCAACCCGCGATGAATCCAATATGCTGCACTTTCGATAAAGAAAAACATATCCTCTCTCTCTATCGTCTCTGTCTCTATCACTATCTCTGCCTCTTACTATCTCTGCCTCTTAACGTATGGGACATTGACCTCCATGCGATGCTCTCCCCTTTCGTTTCTTGACCAGTGATATGCTTAGTACAGCGCCTGAACTCCGCAGAAGCGGGCAAATCTAGGGTGCAGACATCGAGAGTGTTTTCCAGGCATATGTTCTCTTTAGCTCTGGCTCCTCTGCATTTGACCGAGAAAATCTTTCGCCTTTTACTAAAGATTTCCGTGCAGAGGAGCAACTATGAGATTGCTCATTTTTTGGATCCCCCTCGAAAGAGCGGGGCAAAGATAACGACGTAACTCAGACTTCATAGGTTGCTCGTTCATTTCCTCTCAATCCCATTCTTTCCTCTCAATCCCATTCATTCCTCTCAATCCCACTCTTTCCTCTCTCTCCCTCCCGCTAACAATTACACAAAGTTAGCCGGAATCAATCAAATTGGAAACAGTCAGTGAAGGTTTCCAATTTGGCTCTTTCCCTGGAGAGCCAACCCATTCCCCAGGCGCTTTTCATTAGCCAACTTGTCAAAATCGCAAGTTCACTCACAATTGCCTTTCACTAATATATATCTCTTAGTGGCCCACTGAATTGTTTAACGAAAAACAATGACTATAATAAAAAAAATTAAATTACCAAATCCTGTCGTCGGTGATAGTTACCAGACATTACAATTACACAAATAAAGCCGGCTCCTTTCCATCATAAAAAAGGATATTAAATAATTTTCCTCTTTTAAAGAAAAATAAAAACAGAAACATTGTTGATAAGAAGAACGATCGAGCTAGCATACTTTACGAATAATCGGACAGATATAGGATGCTGAATTGCTTGGACTCTCGAGCCATTATTTACCAATTTATCTCTCGCTGTGGCCGCTGGCTGTAATGGAGACATTGATGTATATAATTATTATAATAAAAGTAGATAGTAAATAACATTTTAAGAGGGTGCTGGCCCTCTTTAAGAAATGGCTACACATAAAAATTATTGTTTTATTGAAGATGCGTCACATGCTTTTCAAACACTTTCGACAAAGAAAAGCCTTTTTGACTCTCTCTCTCTCTCTCTAACATCTCTGTTCTCAACCTATCCACTACCTCTGTCTCTTACTGTAGAGAGCGACTCTCTCAATGACCTCCATGTGCTCCGCATCCATTTCCTGACCAGAGCTATTCCTAACACAGCGCCTGTGCTCCGCAGAAGCGGGAAAGTCTAGGGTGCACACATCGAGAGTGCTTTCATGGCAAATTCTGTCATCAGCTCTGGCTCCTCTGCATTTGACCGAGAAAATCTTTCGCCTTTTACTAAAGATTTCCGTGCAGAGGAGCAACTATGAGATTGCTCATTTTTTGGAACCCCCTCGAAAGAGCTGGGCAAAAGTTTTTTCGTTCAGGAATTCGCTTTATGACCCGTCGAATACCTCGCATTCTCCACAAACCAATCAACTTGTAAAGACACAAATAACTGCATAAAGGCAAGGTTTGTCCTCGGTTTGCAAGACAGGAAGGCGTACACCGTTCTGTAGTTCCTTCAACTCAGAAGAACCAAAAAAAACCATGTTCTGAGATCGATGCACATACGTATAAAGAGCATATTTCAATTCAATGCATTTTTATTTCATATAAACCGAAGACCAATGAACCCATTGGTTAAATATCAATCTCGTAAAGTATTGAGAAAGTGAACATACACGCAAAAGAAAAGAAAAGAGAGCAAATCGTAATTCTCGAGCAACAACCTAACCATAAGCATGGGGAGTAAATATGCAAATAAACAATCATTATATGACATGGAAGTGGCTCTTTCCATGTGCTTGATGAATTAACCACGAATTATATTGGCCATCGAGCACAGAAAGGAGAATTGGGCGCACAGGAAAAGTTTCGTAAGGTTGCAGGTTGGCTCGAAATGACAATTGCTATTCAAATCTCTCCACCTCTTCTCCTTTTGCAATCAACTTCGCTTTCTGTTTTTTTTCAAAATAGACCAGCGTTGTGATCGTGTTCAATACGAAAGAATAGCTCAGCACAATGAAAAGAGCCAATTTATTAAGTCACGTCTTCTACTCGAACTCATGCAATTTACTAGCCATAAAAGAGACAATTAATTAAATAAAGTCTCATTACAATATTTGTTCTCATTTTGCAAAGACTGAAAGGCGTCCGGCGTCCAGCGTTCAGTAGTTTTTTCCAACTCAGAAGAACCAAACACTCATGTTCTAAGAGCGATGCAGATATGTATAATTTCATCGTTTATGCTCCAGAGAGTGGGGCAAGAGTGTCTGTAGATTGGCGAAGACCTCAGTTGGGGCCGAGGTAAACTGACAGGACTGGTTGCCGTAGGCGGGGCTGCTGCTGCCGGCCGCGGGCTGATCCCAGGCGTAGCCCTCTGAGACGTAGCCACCGTAACTCTGGCCACCGTAGTTGCCACCGCCGCCGCCAGAGGGCGCGGGAGCCGCCATGTATGCCGATCGGTCCATAGTGAAGAGAGCGAGCGTGGAAGACGACCAATCGGGCGCCGAGAGAAGAAGAAGAAGGATGTTGGCCAGCTTACGATCTTCGCTTTTATATCATTTTCAAGCGTTCACTTTTCGGACAACACAAAAAGTGCGTTGAAAAGTGACTTGCATTACTATTTTAAAGAGAAACTTGACCACATAATGAAGTACTAAAAGTGCTACTCAGTGGTGATATTTGTGCGGTAAGCCTATAAAATCGTATAAATGCCAATTTCTTTACCCGATTTCTGCTTGGCAGTGTAAGCAGAAAATATATATAAAAAAATTTGTAAATATATACCAGCATTGTTGAAGGTCACAATTAAATTCTTAGGTTAATATTAACAAAATACATAAACATATGTTTGCAATGAATTCCCACTTTAATGCTGATCATCTGAGAATATTTACATACTATTTGCATAGACTTCTCAGCACATTTCAAAACGTCTGAAATGCGGTGTTCATGAGAACGTCCAAATCGCTGCGAAAATAATTGGCAACCTCTCATTGTCAGACTGAAAAGGTAGAGAAAGAAACTTTAGCTTCTCGGACTTTAACTATTACGGTGTTGTTCTCTAACTCTGGACAGTTTCTTTCTTTAAGAACTAGAACATTATGACGTGTATAAAGAAAACCTACATATAAAATAGTAAAATTACAGCAAAACGGCCAGCAAATGTACCGAAAGGGTTCATGCAACTGCTCAACCGCTCCAGTGGTCTGCGGCATCGACATCTTAGTTGGCCCCGTTGGCAGCGCCAACGCTCTGCTCACCTTGGCTCCTTGCCAACTCGGTTTCCGATTCGGAAGTTCGATCTGAAAATAATGGAAGTATCTACCGCATCAACATTTTCCACCAAAACGAAGTAAAGACACGTGCATATGTACATACATATAATTTAACGTGTATGAGTCACATCACTGGTTTACGTAAACTTCTTTAACTTACTACATAGATACATACTTACTTCTGGTTTAACACATTAAAACCCTCGTTATTCACATTCTTCCCGAGGTTAAAGAAGGTATCCTTAATTCAAGCTTCGGATAACGGCTCGGAATATGCAAACTGACAAACAAGACTCTCTCTCTCTCTCTCTCTCTCAATTTCCGAGTTTGAGAAACCGCGACAATCGAAGATCGCCTCGGCTATCTTCGACTGCTCCTCCAAAATTCCTCACTTGCCAACGTCTTCTTCTCAGTTGTCTACGCTTTCTACAGGCCGGTAAGTAATCGTTTCTCTGCAGAGTGTGAAGAGTCGCGGCAATTTGTACCATTGCACAGTCTAATCGCACACAGAAAAATATTTTGTCATATTCTACAGAATGAGATACAGAAATATCTGTAGTATAGCAACCTACAGAATTATTTGTTGTTTGGTCGAGCACATTCTGTATCTTCAGAGGACATTTTGTAGTTTTTAATCGGCTGAGCCGGCCGCGCATGCACACAGATGCCGATAATTTGTTGTTTTTTAAAATCTCAACTACAAATGTTCTTCCATACATTTATTTGTACATAGTACATGCATGGTTGCATATTAATATACCAATGTTGCAAAATAAACAATTAAATTAAATAATTTGTTAATTTCAGCTATGGTTACATACAACATTCTTTAAAAATTAATCCTACATAGATTCTATAATGGAAGACTTGAATAAAATTGGCTTTTTTTTAAAAGCTCAACTGCAAATGTTCTTTCATGCATATGTAATCATGCTTAATAAATAATTAATTATTAATTAATAATTCAGCTCAATAGCGACGGCTCGTCTGAGACCGTCGGACATTCTGATCGTGACGTGCGGCAAGACGGGCACGACGTGGATGCAGCACATTGTGCATCTGCTCATCGGCAGAACGCCCTACAACGAGAACGACAGTAAATGTGCGCGTCCATTCTGCTATCATGATATTTTGCGATATTTTTTTAACCTTTTTTGAAAGCTACTTTTAGAAAGCTACCCTTATAAATACCTTAAGCTGGGTGGACAGTTTATGGTTAATCCTCATACATTGTAGACCACTTAGAATACTTATTGCGGCTAATGCTTTATTCAGATTCAGTTCATCCTCAATATGAGCATGCTCGTCGCTGGAAGGAACACCCCGAATGAAAAGCTGGCGGACGTCATTTGGCCGACCGACAGAAGAAAGGTCCGTAAAAAAGAAGTAGTAAATCTAATGGCAACAATTTAAAATGTATATATCAGGATTTAACGCCGAATGAAGTGAAAGAGCCTTTTCAGACTCCTTTAACGAAGATTATCGACGGTGTGCAGTACCCGGTCATTTACGCGGCTGAACATGTGCGGTTAGGTGGCTTTAGATGATATGTACTTACACACGTAGTCATTGTAGAAATATTTCTAATAGCTTACAAAATTATATGGTTGCATACAACATTCTTTAATCATTAAACCTTGATTCTATAATGAATGATTTGAATTAATTTGTTGTTTTTTAAAATCTCAACTACAAATGTTCTTCCATACATTTATTTGTGCATAGTACATGCATGGTTGCATATTAATATACCAATGTTGCAAAATAAACAATTAAATTAAATAATTTGTTAATTTCAGCTATGGTTACATACAACATTCTTTAAAAATTAAACCTACATAGATTCTATAATGGAAGACTTGAATAAAATTGGCTTTTTTTTAAAAGCTCAACTGCAAATGTTCTTTCATGCATATGTAATCATGCTTAATAAATAATTAATTATTAATTAATAATTCAGCTCAATAGCGACGGCTCGTCTGAGACCGTCGGACATTTTGATCGTGACGTGCGGCAAGACGGGCACGACGTGGATGCAGCACATTGTGCATCTGCTCATCGGCAGAACGCCCTACAACGAGAACGACAGTAAATGTGCGCGTCCATTCTGCTATCATGATATTTTGCGATATTTTTTTAACCTTTTTTGAAAGCTACTTTTAGAAAGCTACCCTTATAAATACCTTAAGCTGGGTGGACAGTTTATGGTTAATCCTCATACATTGTAGACCACTTAGAATACTTATTGTGGCTAATGCTTTATTCAGATTCAGTTCATCCTCAATATGAGCATGCTCGTCGCTGGAAGGAACACCCCGAATGAAAAGCTGGCGGACGTCATTTGGCCGACCGACAGAAGAAAGGTCCGTAAAAAAGAAGTAGTAAATCTAATGGCAACAATTTAAAATGTATATATCAGGATTTAACGCCGAATGAAGTGAAAGAGCCTTTTCAGACTCCTTTAACGAAGATTATCGACGGTGTGCAGTACCCGGTCATTTACGCGGCTGAACATGTGCGGTTAGGTGGCTTTAGATGATATGTACTTACACACGTAGTCATTGTAGAAATATTTCTAATAGCTTACAAAATTATATGGTTGCATACAACATTCTTTAATCATTAAACCTTGATTCTATAATGAATGATTTGAATTAATTTGTTGTTTTTTAAAATCTCAACTACAAATGTTCTTCCATACATTTATTTGTACATAGTACATGCATGGTTGCATATTAATATACCAATGTTGCAAAATAAACAATTAAATTAAATAATTTGTTAATTTCAGCTATGGTTACATACAACATTCTTTAAAAATTAAACCTACATAGATTCTATAATGGACGACTTGAATAAAATTGGCTTTTTTTTAAAAGCTCAACTGCAAATGTTCTTTCATGCATATGTAATCATGCTTAATAAATAATTAATTATTAATTAATAATTCAGCTCAATAGCGACGGCTCGTCTGAGACCGTCGGACATTCTGATCGTGACGTGCGGCAAGACGGGCACGACGTGGATGCAGCACATTGTGCATCTGCTCATCGGCAGAACGCCCTACAACGAGAACGACAGTAAATGTGCGCGTCCATTCTGCTATCATGATATTTTGCGATATTTTTTTTAACCTTTTTTGAAAGCTACTTTTAGAAGAGTTGTCCAGAAAGAGATGAATTACACATGAATTATGAACAATCGGCAGCAAAATATACTGTATTTAATAGTTCTCTCTGGCGTAACATTAGAATGAGACTTTCTTCTAGGCCTCTTCTCGATCAGCCCCACGATCGAGGCAAGACGATGGTGCCTCAAGACGAGCTGACTTCTGCGAAACGCTCGCAGATCCGCGCGTCTTGAAGTCACATCTCAACTTTGATGGAATGGCGAGGGACGGCGGCGCCAAGTACATTCTCGTCGTTCGCAATCCAAAGGACACAGTTGTGAGGCAAGAGGCTATTAGAAAGCATCAAGTAGATCAAATCAGTTCGTTATGATCTACTATTAAGCTCCTACTTCTTCTGCAAGAATACTTCCGATTTCCGCTACGGAGACGGCACTCTTGAAGAGTTCATTCCGTATTACCTTGCAGGAGCGGTAGGCAACAAGAAACAATGTTTTCAACGAGCCAATTATAATTATGAAAAAAAGGATAGCATAAAGGAATAATGCCATTGTTCAGCTATACGCCGGCATGTACTTCAAGTGGGGAAAGAAGACATTTTGATCATTAAGGTTGGCTAAATTGTTCAAATAAGAACTCGATAAATACGAAGGGAATTCCAGTTCGAAGATATGGTCAAAAATCCGGAAGAGCAAGTGCGGAGAGTTGGTGAATTTCTCGGTGGCAAAGCTGCAGAAGTTGTCGGCGATCCGGACAGTGTTAAACAGGTAGAATCGCAAAGCTTTTGTCCAAGATTAGGCAACATATGTATGTACATACATACATAGATACATTAGATTTTAAAATATCTTATTTAAAATATACATATGCCTATTTAAAAAAAAACTTGAAAAGTTTCATTCATCATTTTAATTTTGAACTATCAAGTGAATATACGCAAAATACACATGTTGGCTGCGCATGAGCACAACAATCCGTGTTGTGCAACTTATTACATATTAAATCATTTGCATAGTTAATAAAATGGCGTCGCCCTAGATTGTGCACGCCTCGACGTTGACCGAAATGAAGAAGAAGCAGCGTCGCTGGGTTCCCAATGGATTCATGTCAAACGTACTTTCGCAATTAGAAAACAAAAAAATGAATAAATAAAGTTGTTATCATTAATTGTTAACATAATTGTCTCAGTAAGTTCATTCAGATGGAGCTTCTCTAACTATCTGAATTACCATAGAGTGCGAAACTTATTGCCTCAGGCTAAACTTATTGTCTCAGGCGAAACGAAGGCACCTTCATTCGTTCGGGAGGAGTCGGCAAGTGGCGTGAGCATCTCTCCAAAGAGATGAGTGATCGCATTGACAAAGTAAATGGACACAGTTTATTCCACTTTATAGACTTGTTATGTCGCTTATTTACATACCGTATTTTCTCAATTAGTGCCCTCGGGGGTACTATTTTTCAATACCCCTGCGAGAGGGGGGCAATAGAGGGAGGGGCACTAATAGAGAAAATACCTTATATGGAAAAAAATGTATGTACATAAATATACATACATACCTATTTATTAATTGAAATAAAAATCCGAATTCTTTAGGTATTCGCTGCCGAACTAGCAGGAACGGAGGCTGTCGACTGGTGGAAGGATGAGATGGCGCTGTGATAGAGCGAGAAAAAGAAACACCATAATAACGTATGTATGTATGCATGTACGTTCATATATGTATGTACATGTATACCTTTACTTTTTAAAACAATGGCTAAAGATAAGTGGCTGACGCTTAATTGTTCAAAAATTTCACGGCCAATAAATAAATCAGAAGAAATGATGTGCATAGCAGTGGTATAGCGTTTAAGAAAAAAAAAAGAGATTGAATATCATTTTTGAAAGTAGTGTTAATGAAGAGGCCTCTTTTACTCTTTTTACTTTTTCTGAACTTATCAATAAATTAATCAAAGAAGATATTACAGTTACAAAGCCGCAATCATCATCTTTGTGAAGTGTTCCCGATCACAAGAGTCCGCTCTAAAGTATCTTTTTAAAAAGTGGACAGGATTTCTACGCGGGAATCATAATCTAACTCCCCATAATTACATACATAAAAGCACCAAGTATTCGTGACTACTTCAGTAAATTAGATAAGAAATAGAAGATATGCTCCGGGAAAGCTTTTTGGACTATTTGTGTATGACAATAAATACACGTGCCAATTACGATTATTTTTTCCAACTTGGACTGAAAGTAGAGGTGTAAACGGGCCCAAAAAATATGGGCCGGCCCGTCGGGCACAAGGTCTCGGCCAGCCCGGCCCGATACATTTCCGGGCCCTAGAATTTTGGGTCTTGAAAAGAAAAAAGTCGAATGGGATGCGGTAGTCCCTTGTTGATCTGCCGTATCTGTCTAACACGAGTGACACTCGTGGTGCTTCCACCGAGAAGGCGGCGCGAGAGGCGTGCGACGAGAGCGCGATGACGAGAAGAGAACATGACGACGCAGAGCGAGTTGAGAATGCCATGTGTCATGAGGAGAGGTAGAAGGAGACGCCTGAAAAGAGAGAGAGAGAGAGAAGGGGGAGAGAGAGACAGAGAGAGACAGAGAGAGTAATGAGAGAGAGATGAGGGCATAAAGTACTGCTGGAAATTACATACATACATAGATGAGAGAAATAAAATGTGTTTTCCATAGAGAAATTCGGGAATATGAGCTGCAAGATGAAAGCTACCAAAAAAAAATCAAATAAATGGAAAAGCATACTGTAAGACGTATCCGCAATGACAACATCAATTGCAACGCCGATGAGCGGGATGATGGCCACCGTTATCGGAAGCACGATCTGATTTTTTTTTCTTTTAACTGAAGATCGCTTATTGTTACCTGAACAGATCTACTAAATTAATAAATGAATTAATTAATTAATTAAATCAATAAATAAATATGTATTTAATAATGCATTATCGAGTTGTTAGCAAGTTGAAGACACAGAGTAAGGGTAATGAAGCACGGAAGAGAGGGAGGAAGAGACAGAGAGAGAGAGAGAGACAGAGAAAGAGAGAGAGACAGAGAGAGAGAGACAGAGAGAGAGCGAGGTACATTTTAGTAGTTGTTTTCGATAACACTTCTTATTCTATCAGAAAAAAATGTGCTTTCATATCATAATATTCTTCCTAATAATAATAGGCTATGCCTTTCTCTCTTGTGGAAGAATAAAGTATGTTAGTTTTCGACACGCACGAACACAAAATGATTCTCGCACCATAAACATGACGGGGAAGCATAATACCATTATACTTTTCTTTTGGAATCAAGTGGTATCTGGAATTAGAGATCTGTATGTACATATGTATGTATTTCAACATTTATGTACGGCATGACTTATTTTTCTCTTCCTTTTTTCTCTTTGAGCAACAACAACATCTCCGAAGACTGTCCGATTTAAAGTATCTGCCTCCTAGTTGGTATTACCCAAAACTACCGTATTCCAAATGGGGATATTACCCAAAGCTACCGTATCCTTGCCTGTACAATCAGAGCGATCATGGCGCGTCGCTGGAGGGCGCACGAGCGGCGACTGATGTGCATGAGCAGCGAGGGCCGCTGCAGCTGGCGCAGACTGTGCGCGACGAGCGCAACGAGGACGACGATTATAAACTTGATCTCGATCCACACTAAAAAAATTGGATATGATAGAAACGCACTAAAATCAATCTTCGACGAAACCAGTAATCCGAGCAAAAAAGATCACATAGATTAATGGATAATATTCTTAATATATATATTTTTTTAAAAGAAAAAAGTGCAGTCACCTGCGCCGCACAGTAGAATGACGTCATAGTTAGCAGAAAAGACAATGTAGCGTGGCTTGGCGAGCAGCCAGCGAAGCTCGTGCGATAGTAAAGTCTGATGGTGAAATTGCGCGGTAAGCATCCAATATCCGTAGAGTCTCATTGCACCTTGCTCTCACTTTCCCTCTTTCTTCTAAATCTCTCTTCATAATCCTCTTTCATCCATCTCTCTCTCTCTCTGCCTCTCGCTCTCCCTCCACTCTCTAACCAGATCCTTTTGTTCTGCCACACGTAGCATCCGCTTGGTCGTACACCATGTGATGGTGAGAAGCGTTGCGTACGCGAGGCGTGCGCCGATTCGCTGTGCGCGCGACAGCCGCCACGCACTGGAGAGCGGCGTGATGCGCTGGAGAGATGTGATGAGAAGGGGGTACTTTTTTGTTGTTGTTGACATAATTCAATTTCTACGAGAGTTTACAATATGATTTTTTCTAACGAACAAAAATTATTTGAAAAAATTAACTAATGAAAAGAACGCAAAAAAATTAAGAATATATTTTTAAAAATCCAATAAAAAAATAAAATTTAAAAAACACAAACACCTGATGCCGATGAAAGATGCAAGCAAAGTAGAAGAAGACCATCGCGCACGACAGGAGCAGAAGGCCGTCCTAGAGGGAGAGAGAGAGAGAGAGAGATGGAGTGAGAGAAAGAGAGAGAGAGATGGAGGGAGACAGAGATAGAGAGGGTGACAGACGAGGAGAGAAAGAGAGAGAGAGAGAGAGAGAGAGAGAGATGGAGAGAGAGATGGAGAGAGAGGGATAGAGAGAGATGGAGAGAGAGAGAGAGATGGAGAGAGATGGAGAGAGAGAGATAGATGGAGAGAGAGAGATAGAGAGAGATGGAGAGAGAGATAGAGAGAGATGGAGAGAGAGAGAGAGAATGATCCTTTGAGCCTTTCGATGGTGCCTCTTCGTCCACATGGGAGAGAAAGAGAGAGCAGGAGAGAACGAGAGAGTAGGAGGGAAAGAGAGAGATGACAGATATGTATGTAAATACGAATATAGAAGTATTCATTTATCATTCTATTATGCCGCTTTTCTCTATCTCCCACGCATCGTTAATGCATGAAGAATGCTGATAAGAAGAGGCTGACAAAGTATTCGTGAATGCCGATTGGCAACGGCACGGCGACACACGCGAACATCGCCAGTCCACTCATCCAGTACATCGGAGCAATCTGGAGAAGAAGAGTGTCGAAGGCGATCGAGAAGAGCTGAACATTATCCGTTGTGGTTGATAGATTTTAAGAAGAACGGTCTCTCCTCCCTCGCTCTCTCGCTCTCTCTCTCTCTCGGTCTCTCTTACTCCATCTCGCTCTCTCTCTCTCGCTCTCTCTTACTCCATCTCGCTCTCTCTCTCTCTCCATATATATCATTCCCCCTATCTCTCGTTCACCAAATTTCTCTCTTTCCCTCTCTTTCTCTCTTACTCTCTCTATCTCTTACCCTCTCTCTCTCTCTTTCTCTCTGCTATGCCGTAATCTCCTCGCACCTGAAGCCCGGCCTGTAATCGTGCGTATGCGACGGCCGCTCGGTCCCTTCCACTGCCGCGTGGGTCACTCAGGACGATGAGCGCGAGGACGGCGACGTTCGTGGCGAGGAAGACGGCGCCGGCGGCGAGGTACGCGGCCAGCAGCCACTCTTCGGCCGCCAGAATTCGCGGCCTGATACTAGGGGAGAGCACATAATTGAGACGACGGCGACGAATCGAACGATGAAGAAGAAGAAGAAGAACCACACGGCATTTCTAAAGGAGCTTCAAAAACTCCTATTTGAATTCGCGCCTTTTCCCTGAGTCCAAAAAGCTAACGAAATAGTCCGGAAAATTCAAATGGATCACGCATTGATTTTGGTCCCCCTTTAAAGGAGCAGCGGGAATTTTGAAATTGAGTCTTTGGCTGCTGACGTGCCAATTGGAGACCATGCAACTGGATAGATGAGCTAGCCAAGGAATTCAAATGATGATAGAGAAAGAATTTCTACTCACCATCAAATGAAAAGAATCGTGAAAAAATTATTACGATTAATAACATAACTGCAAATGACAACTGCGGCCCTGCTCTATTTACATATGGATATCATCTGTTGACTGGCTGGAATCGAGCGACGACTATAACTATGAGGAGATTGCCAAGGATTGTTTTGCCCGTTAGGCTTTCGATTATTATTGTTCACTTTTGCGTGTTTGTATATGGACATCTGGCATCATTGTCGATGCACTGGGATATTCATAGAATCGATTGCTGTCATTTCTCTTGCAGATTCAGGGAACTATATATGTACCATCATAGAGAGAGAAAGAGAGAGAGGGGAGAGAGAGGGAGAGAGAGAGAGAGAGCAGCCGAATTATGAAAAAGACGAAGACGCACAAGAGTTTAAGGAGCAAATCTTTCGAGGTCTCGCAACTATGCAAGCTTATACACATAACATGCAATTCCGGCGTTTGCTTTAATAACTTCCTTTTTTCGTGTTTCTGTCGATGGATCATCGTCCGGGAGTTATTATTGACCTACTGAAGGCGGTGTTTGGGCCAGCTTTACCAACGAATGACGCCACGGAGGAGGAGAGAAAGGTAACCGGTACAATCGTCAAACTCATTACCGACTTTTCTCTGGGTATCGTTGATGCACCATTCTCTGGTTAGCCACTAATAAATGTTTTGTCCTTCATCTCGGTAGGTCCAACCTGCGCATTTCTTACACTCATGATGATTGCCCTCCTCTCCGCTTTCGAATCAGTTCGCGATCTCGGTATTATTATTGATTCCTAGTTCTCTTTTTCTCGGTATTATTGTTGATTCCAAGCTTTCTTTTTTTTTCTCCATATGTCTGCAACTTCTTCTTGATCTTCAGCGGTGAATAAATTAAATCATATTCGGAGAAAATTTGGTATTCGTTTTCCAATGATACAGAGTAAGAAAGGGTGGACGGGGAGGGGCAGGGTTTTCGGAGGCAGAGAATCCAGAGTTGCAGTATTAATTGCTCGTATCGATTGGCTGTTCTCTCTTCCGGCTCCACTACGAATCCTGAAAGATTATTTACTACAAAAAGCTTATTTTCAAGAACTTTCAATGTTTTTAATTTCGAACCGGTTATGAAATAACCACATCATGAGAATGTGATCTTTTTTCAGTCGACTAATCAAACCTTTGGTTCCATAAGTCTTCCAATAATATATATCACGTGCTAGAATGTGTACTTTCTTATTTTATGAAAATTATGATATTATAATAATCACAATGTTACATTTTCGTTTGCACTTTTGTTGTCAATGTGCGAATTAAACTGAGATGAGGGAATCATTTCGCGGCAAATCGACCGCGGAGAGAAGTCGGTTCGGAAGAGCAGCGGCTTTTCGGTAGAAGAATGAGCCAAGGCAACAGTGGAAACCTCGTTCGTTCTCTTTCCTCTCGTTTTCCTTCAATACTTCAATTCTTTGATATCAAAAATAGTTCATGAGAAGTTACATATCCCTATGAAAGGGATTCTGTGAAGTGGTACTATTGTCTCGCCTACTTTCAGACATGCCTCCGTGGCGATGGTGATGACGATTGTAAATATAAGAATGCATGCCTAGCAACAGTTGAGCTGGATCAAGAAGACCCCGAGTACTTCAATTACCTTCCTGATGGCTGCGCAAAACACGAGAAAACTAAAGACGGGAGCATATGTGAAGAAGTGCTCAAATTTGAAGCGACGAAGCCCGCCTATTGGTGCTACTGCTCCACACCCAACTGCAATGACAAGGAGAGTACCTTCCACAACGAGTCCATCAAGGTGGCGCAGAGCCTCTACGAGGGGAAATACCCTCGGCCCACCACGACTACCACGACCACCACGACCATTGAGGTCTGGAATGCTTCCTTTTTCAAGGCAAAATGCGACATTCAACCGGAATGGAATGTCAAAGAAGTCACAAATGGAGAGCTGCGAACAATTTGAATACTAAAAAAAGTTGACTATGTAACGTCGAGTTAATTCTAAGAACATATTCAAAAATGTCAAATTATTATTATTGTTAATTATAATATTAACATAACTTCAGACCACTACTGAGAAGAAGAAGAGTGAAGTCCTTTCGAAATACGGCCCTATCGGAGCCGGCGTGCTCATCTTTTTGTGTGTCGCCGGTTAGAGAAAATGAAAGAAACGGCAGGAATGTGAACGAAATTAGAAATTATTCAATTATTCAGCAATAATTTCATTATTTGAGTAGAATTAAGATAAAATATTTAACAGGGAATTAAGTTTGAATAATCTCAATTCTTCTAATTAAGAAAGTATATTTACAGTTATCGTCATCGTCATTATTGTTATCTGTATCAAGCGTTTCAAAGCGAAGGCCATGGCCAAGCAAACGCTTGACACTCCGGTCTTGCCAAAGAAAAGGAATAAAAAGACTAGGAAGTCGAAGCCAAAGAAGAAGAAGAAGAAGAGACGCGACACTTCGGAGGAGAAGTCTTCAAGGAGTCAAGACAGCAATCCGGAGCAGTCATCGAAAAAAAAGACTGACAATGAGGTGCCAAGGCGTGGCAGAGCAGAAACAAAAATAAAGCCGGGACAATCTACATTTTAGTTCAAGAAAATTTGACAATAATTGTTGTAATCGGGTGCGTCGTATCATTCGAGTTCGAGAATATTTTTCACAAAATTAAAATGTTCATACTTTACAGAAGATTATTTGCAAAGAGTATTTCCTGGAGAGGAAAAATCGCACATTTGACATCTCGCCTGAAGCTCATGACCGTTCGTCATTATCGATTGGAATTGATTGTTTTTTCGTTCAATTGATAAGAGTGTTAAGAGCAGCATCGAAAAATAGTAGAGATGCCAAATTGTGAGAGTAACTATTTTTGCTCATTCAGGGATCATCACGCTCATCATCGCCATTCCGGTGGATGACTACATTTCCTGCTGCTTAAAAATCATCAAACTGGTGAGACTACCGGGGAAGACAATTCTTACAGCCTTACAATATGCGCCAACTTTCCGATACAACGTCAATCGATGATTTATTGTTTTATGAAACGTTTTATATGCGAACGATGGATATTTGCCTGAACGCGCCACACCTGCGGTTATTAACCCAGCGGAAAATAACATCAAACCAGCTGATAATACCCTTTCTCCCTCCCCTCTCTCTCCATCTCTTTGAATCTTCATTTCTCTCTTTCTCCCTCTTCTCCCTCTACCTTTCTCTCTTGCTCTCTCCATCTCTTAGAATCTCTCTTTCTCCCTCTGCTCCCGCTCCCTCCTTCTACTTTTCTCTCTTCCTCTCTCTCTCCATCTTTTTAAATCTCCATTTCTCTATCTCTCTCTTCTTTCTCCCTCTCAATGCCTCTTTTCAGATTCGCAAGCGGCTTGCTTTAAAAAAGTGGGAGATTGATGTCAGTGATATTTAAGACACTTTTAAAGGAAAATAGAGAAAATAAAAGTAGAACAACGTTTTGAACATGAAGTTGAAGAGGGAAGGTGAGAGAGAGGCAGACAACGACATGAAGACACGGAAAGAGAGGAAATAAAGAGAGAGAGAGTGAGAGGAGTATGAAATTAACAAATCGAGAACAAGAAGGTCCTTGCCGTTTACTCCTTACCTTGTTAAAAAAAGCAACGAATATCCGCTGGAAAAAAACAGTTAAAATATAGTTTCAAATGTATTTTTTTATGTGTATGGAACCCTTGCTTATAAAAATAAAAATCACTTTCAGCTCAACCATCGGGTATCTACGATGTACAACCATATCACAATCCCTTATTCTGAATTCCCTCTCCTTGACGGGCGCATCATCTTGGCCAGGGCAAGATTTTTATTTCACAAGAAATAGTATTATTTTATTAAATTAAAAAAAAACCCGAAATAATTCTCTAAAAAAAAGATGAAAATAAAACTGAACTAAAATATTAGTTGAATTAATTCGGAAATAAAATCCTTAATTAGGTGGGCATATTGTGGATCTGTTATTCTTTTCTTTTAAGGACACGAAAACGAAAGATGACGTCTCTCAGATAAAAAAAATCTACCATTACATGTTCCCACACAACGTCATCATGGACATTCAGCTGACCAAAGCGACAGTGGAGGACTTGGTGCTCGAAGTCTCACCTTTTTGCGCTACTCAAAATAAAAAAAAATATTTAAAAAAAAAATGGAAGGAAAGGCGAAAATATAGCTATTATCTGCATACGATGAATTATTAATATTACAATAAAACTATTAATTATTCGATTTAATTCCAGGTGTCAATCGAGAAACATCAAGCAAGAAAGTATGGAGTTCCAGAGTCCAAACTTACGCCCAAAATTGAACAAGTCATCAACGTAAATTTATTTTTTAATTTTTATTTGTAAAATATCTTCACAAATTAGTAGTGAAGTTTTCTAAAAAATAAAATAATTAGTACACCTCGTCAATTCGTATGAATATTAAAACTAAAAAAAAATAATTTATTATTTGATACATATTTTTTAAACCAAATTCAAGGAGGCCTATGATGAATCGAAAGCAATAGCGGAGGCAAAAGGGAGGTTGAGAGACAACAGCATGCAGCATGCTAAAAGGTGAAGTTCTTTTCATTTTCCTTTCTTCAATTTGAAATTCTTACGAATCACAAACTCCGACAAAAAATGCGATGCCTGCACATAAATGCGGGAAATATGAATTGACATGTGATGGAGCGCAATGCGCAACTACGAATAAAAGATGTTGAGAACAAGCACTCTTGTGAATGTATAGAAAGAGGAAATTGGTGCGCTTATTCACCTTTTTAAAACGCAATACCTATAATAGGTATGCGGCCGAAAAGAAAGATTGTGGGATTCAAAAAACACACGCAAGATTATAGAAACAAATATGGGGAAAGTGTAGCCTCGGGATACTACTTCCGAAATGGAGGAAAGCATTTAATGGAAAAGTGCCGTATTTTTACCCAATCTTCAATGCAACATTTGACATGAACGAGGGGAGAGGAAATCGGTTCAAAAGTTATGCTAATATCTTTTTATTTAAATATATGTATATATAAATGTTTAATTTTGCAGACGTCGAACAACACAGGCGATGCCACAAAGACGGGGTATTTTTCTTGAAGAGAAAAATTAATTCTAAAAAATTTGAATTAAAATAATACTTATTTACAGTGAAGCCCGAACATCGGCCGGCGCCGACTCACTGGCGGATACCCAAACCGAGACGAAAGAGAGCACGGGCGCTAAGAAAGACAAGTGTGCTTTTGAAGAAGAAACGCTGATAAGAACATGAAAATTCGAAACAAATATTGAAAAATATTAATAACGATACATGGTCGATTTTGGATTATGTTCCCCTTCAGGAGTGCGGGCGCCATCGGTGGCATGGAAAGCGGAGTGGATGAATCAAGAGAGGTCTCTGCGAAAAGAGGATTTTTGTGTGTAAAATATTGATATCCTTTTGAGATGAGGATTCAGGGAATTTTCCATAAACCTATCTAATGTTCTGAAAAGGAACTCGAAGAAAAGTTGAGTAATCACAAATAGTATTTAGAATTCTCGATGTTAGTCTTTTTTTATGTTGGGGAATCTTAGTTCATTCGATTCAAATTGACTCCCTATGAACTTAGTGCTAAGAATAAAAAGCAACTATGGAACCATGAAGAAAAAGGACACCACGGGGATATGACCTTCCCAAGAAAGTCAATGCAAAGTGCGCAAACAGCGTCAATTTCCAATAAAAATCTTTTTTTAATCAAAATAGGATACGAATAAGAATAATAAAATAAAAGCTTCATTTTTCAGGAGGAGACTCGCTGCCTTTGCTATCCGTTCGTGGGATATACCTACAAGTACGCTACTGGCGCAATCGTTCACATTAGAGAACCATTCTACGCTAAGGCAGATGCGAAGTCGGCCGTAAGCGACGTGAGTGATCTCTGATGTTTGATCTTGGATCTTTAATCTTTTTGAACCCTGCTAAATCGGAAAAAGGCTAACTTTTGAAGCCGATCAAGCCGCTGCGCACGCACGAACTCAAGCTTTTCTCAAGGCGGTACGATGCGCGCACGAACTCAAGCTTTTATCAATGTGATACGGTGCGATTCATGAAGCACTTTATGCCGAATCTCCGCGGCTACAAGAAGAGTGGCCTCCTGAATACGCCCGTGCGGTTCTTTTCTTATCATTATCGATTGATTAAACAAAAAATTTGCAGAAAATTAATTCAATTTGCAGAGGAAAAAAAGAAATAGCTGCTTTTTTTAGGAAGTCATTCACGACGCCCTTATAAGTGTGCTCGAAAATCCGAAGGAGACCATCTTGGTTTGTTGCCTTTTTAATGCCAAACTCTGCCATAATAAATCCCAGATCCTGAAACCCTACACACAGAAAAAAAAGTTATGCTCTTAATAAGTTATGCTAGCAAAGTAGCGTGGACAAGTTACGTGGAGCAAAACATGTCAAGTGTTTGCCCTCTACGACGTCGTCGTCTCCTAAGAGTCAAAACGTAACTTTTTAAGTGAACCCCTGAAAGATACGTGGGGATATACTTAAAATGAACCAACACAAAATAAGTTATGCTCGACAGAATCGCTCCACTCCACAAAGAAAAGCAAGATACGTGGAGCGTAACTTATCTGCATGAAAAAAAAGTTACGCTCTCATCACGAAGTAGCGATCTCGTCCGATCTGGCAAGTTAGGCAACGTCGAGCGGTGACACTTACGAGTTCACGTTCACATGCGAGCAAAAGTGCTCGCAATAAGTTTTTGTGCACTTTTACAAATTTTACATTATTTTGTTTTCGTGCAACATAATAAAATGTACATTATTCCGTAAATTTTTTTTCAGCTGTTTCTCTACGATTGTAATTGTCTTGAAATAAAAGCGTCAGTCAGTCGCGTTTTAATTGCAACTTTTCTTTTTAGAGATTTGTTGAATAAAACTAATTCTGAAAAGCAATTTTTTTAGAAATTTGCTTATCTGCATAAAAGAAAAGTTACGCTGCCTCGGCCGTGAATTCGCTAGGGTGATTGCGAATGCACACCAGGCATCACACTATTAATGCGGTGCAAGCGGGCGAAAATGTTTTTTCTCGCTTGTTTGATTCTATTTAGTTTTCCAAGTGATTTGCTATTCATTTTTCGTTAGTCCGTTGTTAATTTCCTTGTTAAGTTTCCGGAGCGATCGGTGAAGAGGAACAAGTAGCGATTCGGGCTGTCACCATCATAATCAGGTACAAATTTTTTTACGTTTTTCTATCCATACTAGCGGAATGTTTCTTCTCGCCTGTTTCTTTTAAATTTGATTTTTTTTTCGTTTTTATTAGCTCCTTCTTTGATCTTTTTAAATGAATTTTTAAATGTTAATCATAAGTGTTGATTTCCGTTATAAGTCTAATCCGAAATTAACGAACAATTGAATACCATTATTCAGCGACGCATTCTACCGAAGCCGCAGCGTGGCAACAACAGCGTGCCGCAGAAGCAGAAGCGGCCTCGCATCATCAAGGTTGGCTCCTGCCAAGATAATTTAAGAATTCAGTTGAAACAACCGTTTGTTGTCCCAGTGGGGATTTGGGGATTATCGTCTCTGATATTAAAAAACTGTGATTTTATGGAAATATGGCTACTGTATAGATTAGCGGCCTGAAGCATTATCAGCATTTTTTTCCTCGAATTGTTTCTGTTTTTTTGTTGTTGCTGGAATTGCAACTAGTTGATCGCTAGTGGTTACCATAAATACACGAAAAATTCGCGGGTTTTCCGTCCTAGTCAAGCGCTAAATACTTTAGCTTGTTCTCGTAAAATGATGTAAAATGTACTTCTGAACATTATTTAATGACAGTTTTAACCGGAATAGATATTTAATGAAAAGTTTTAACCGGAATATCGCAAATTGAAATATTCCTGGCTGTTAATAACCGCAGTTGTAGGAGCGCATTTCGACTTCGCACCTTTTCATTGATATAGCTTGGCCATTTCAGGCCCTTCCCACCTCGTTTTTTTTTCTCATTTTGCCACGACAATGTTTCTATTGCATGGGGTGGAGTGGAGCATTTAGCTATATAACTTTTTCTTAAAAAATTTTCAGTAAAAGAAAAAAAACACTGTTATTATGTTGCTAAATTTTTATTGAAATTAAACATGTGAATTATTTTTTAGCTACCAATGAGATTTTTAAGAAATCAAATTTTATTTTCTCTATTCTTCAGGAATCTTCACACCATCCACACGCGCGACGGCATCCTGCGCCTTCATCAAGCACACCAATTTCCACAGTAAGTGGTTGTTACCGTATCCCAGCTTTCCTATTTATATTTTATTGTTGCCGTTCCTCTACTTAATGAAGAAAATGATCTTCAAAATAAAAAATTTTATTCTGTGAGATTTTAGTATAACGAAGTATACCTTTTTCATAGAGGTGGGTTTAATCTGTCATGCCCTTCATGATACGGTAATCAGCACTAGTTGGCAGTCTAAATTGTCGTTATGTAATAATCGCCTACTTATATGTTGTAGGAGTAACCTCACTGTTACCGAAGTGCTGTCTCTCCCGAATTTTTTCATCTCAGAAGACGACAAGAAAGTTTAATTAGAGGTAGGATTCTCTTTTGAGTGTTTTTTAATACTATTTTTGTCCGTTGGGTCAACTGATAAAACTGGATGGTTCATTATAATGCAATAGCTTCTTATCGATTTCGTCAGTTTTGATTTTGTTTAACCTATAGGAAGTTATGTTAAGCTATTTGGAGATTTTTTTCCGTGTTTCAAATAATACTCACAATCAGTTTAACATAAGCGAATGGAGAAAGGGTTTTTGTTCTCGGAATTTTTTTTTAAATAATTTTTCTGTAAGCAAAACGTTGTCTCCAATAGTAGCTATAACATCAAGCACACGAATATCTAGAGTAAGTGGTTGTTCACGCGAGGGTACAGTATCCCAGTATCGCCATTAATATTTTACCGTAGTACTCCCGCTTCCTAGCACGTTCTGACATACGAATTAACATGTCTGTATACCATACTCTTTGTGATACCGTAATCTTCATTTTTTGGAAGTTGTAGTTATAGAAATATCTTTTACTTACACTTTGTAGGAGTAACCTCGCTGTTAGCGCATGGCTGTCTCTCTTCATTTGTTCTTCTCAGAAGACGACAACAAGGTTTAATTCGAGGAAGCTTCCTTTTCGAAACTTAATTTTTTTTTGTTTTTTGAGTCAGTTAATGAAGCGGACTGTTCATTATTATTATTAACTTGACTGATTTAATGTTTTTTAATTTACTGTGTGATATGTTGCAATAAACTGATAGTATACAAATAGATTAAGTTAGTTGCTAGTCTTTATCATTCATTTAAATATGGAAGACTTTTCTGATTTCATACCTAATTTTAGCACCGCTGCCTTCTGTTACCTCCTTGTGCCACTCCAAGATCTTCTGCGACCCGGTCAGCCTCCTGCCTCACGGCGGCTGTGTGGACAAGCTTCCCGACCCGACATCCATCTTTCTATCAGATAGAGTCAGCTCTCGTTTTATTTAACATAGAAGAACAATCTCCTAAACATTTCGAAATTTGATTTTTTTTTTCATTTATGATACAGTTTAATGCAAACTGAACGGAATAAGGACATTGTTTGCGGAATGTTTTTATTCTTTTCTATGAATTTGTCAGAAAGGGGTCGCCAATGGGAGCTCTAACAATGGAATGGTCATACCTTCCATTCCCTTTCAAGTGACAGCAATACTTTCGTTTCTTGAAACCCGGTGCATGCGCCCACCCACGACCTGGAGGGGTTTATCCCCCTACCCCTCCCCCTCTGATAGATCTCGTACCACTTGCCTTTGTTTTCAGCACTGCTTACCGCATTATTTTCCTCCATTTTAGAGTCATTTTCCGACATAAGGGCTGAAAGAGAACAGTAATGAAATGTATAAATCATATAAATCATAACAAAAAAACACGCACACAACGTACTAGCTAATTTAAGCATTCGTGCAAGATTTACCCACTATATCTTAATATATTTACATTGAACTGTGAAGGAAGCAATACGTGTTATAGAATGCAACATGAACAGTTATACAATTGAATAATTTAAATTAGATGGAACATTTTTTGTATAAGTAATACTAAATGCAGGATGCGGTGTCCTGTCATCGGTTGCGACTTCGTTTGCGGCAGCAGAAAGATTGAACAAAACCACTATTCCACATACCATTCGCGGGTGCCAGACTTGCACTTTCGTTGTTATGAATGCACAGATTCTACCGCCTTTACTCGACACAGCAGCTACCTTCGTCATCTCAGGCTTTTTCATGCAGAAGGTGTGATATTGTAGAAATTTGTATGACTACAACTGCAAAAGCAGTTTCAGCCATTAAAAATGTTGATGATTAATTCAGCTACTGAGAATGACGACGTTGTCGAGCTGCGAGATGACATCCCAGGCGAGAACATGGAGATTGACGGGGACGTAGGCGACGAAATAGGAGGAGTTGGGGATGATGACGAGGACGGAGGAGGCGATCCTGAAGATGTGGAAGGCGGACATGACGATAGCGATGAAGAGGATCGTTTGGATGACGACTTCGGGTCCTTTCTGATGGCAGAAGTCCTTTCGTTGGCGGCTTCCCCTTCCATGCGAGAGCGAGACGTAGATCAAGTCGTCGACATGCTTCTCGCAGTTGTCTCGAAGTGTCGACACATGTCCAATAACGACTTCAAGCAGATTGAAGACAAGCTCGGCTCAGTACGTAACGCGTACCGTAGGAAAGTTGCACTGAAAGAAGAGAAGGCATACGTCGTCAACACTGAACGGAGGATGGGAAGTTATGTGGAGGCGATTAGGAGAGAGGATGGAACTCAAGGCCGAGTCGAGAAGGAGTGTCTGTTCTACACGACGGACCTGCGGGACTCCCTACTCTCAGCTCTGGAATCGGCAGAACTCCAGCGTGTCCTTCAGTTGGCCCCTTCGACGGAGCGGGGTACATTCAAGTCGCCGTTGGATGGTAGTCGGTACAAGGCGGTAGCCGACTACCATCCAAACAAGCAGCTCCTCCCCCTTGTGCTGTACATGGATGACGTAGCGCCCGGTTGCAACCTCAGACAGGCCTCATCCGTGCAGGCTCTGGTGTGCGCCTACTTCACTTTTGCCGGCCTGCCGGCTGCGTACTTCTCCTCACAGGCATTCAAGTGAGAGTACTTCTTTTGTTTACATTATCCTTTCAAACGACAAAAACGAATCATCATTATTTTATTCTACTAGATACCACTTCGCAACGGCATACGCTCGTGATCATAAGGCTTTTCAATTCAAGCCGATTTTGCTCCAGTTCAAAGTTAGTAGATTAGATGAATATGTACCAAACATTCAAGTTACACTTGTTGGGTTACAGTGTGAAATCAATCAACTCTGGGAGAGTGGGATCTCGGTCGTGTGGCACGGAGTGGAGAAAACGTTCTTCCCCTTCCTCCTCACATTAGCTGGCGATAACCTTGCGGAGAATGAGTTGAAACAGTTTCAAGTTCGTGCATTGTTTTGCATTCCAAGTTTTGGTTAACCTAGTCATATTTCACTTAGGCTTCATTCTCATCGGGGCAACCTTGTCGTCTTTGCCTGACAAAGGCAGTCGATTTCTCCACAGTGTTCAGTGAGCGGGATTGTCAACTGAGAGACATGCAATGGTTGGCAAGAAAAAAGCGTAGAAGCACAAATAACAGCGCTGTACCCATTCCAGGTTTGCGAATTCAGCGCCTGGGCGGGATGGAGTAGCGGGGATCTCACCTTTGAATGAAATTGCCGGCTACCATACGTGTGAGGACTTCTATGTGGATTATGCGCACGATGTTAGCTAATCTTTTGCTTAGCTTCATATGAAGTAATCAACTAAAGAAAGTTTAAAGTTTGAGTGAAGTGTGTTCAGGTCTTTGAAGGAGAAGCTCGCAGACTCATCGGAGTCTTTGTTAGGGCACTCCTGCAAAGTGGCGTGAGCATTGACATCATCAATGCTCGAATTGCATCCTTTGGACTTGGACCGAATGACAGCTCTAGCCGCCCCGGGTCCCTGCCGGCTACCATTGCGAGAGGAGAACCGGCGACATCTCAGAAGGCGTGCCAGTGCCGCCTGCTTCTGAGGATCCTCCCATTCCTCTATCCGCTCTCCACGATTGCAGAACAGCCAATCAAACAGCTCTACACTCTCTTCCATCACTTTCTAATGATTGTGCTGTCTCCGGTCCTCACTGAGAGAGACATTGAGAGGATGTCGGAACTCGCCAATGAATACGTGAAGTTGGCAGCGACTGTCGTGGATCTCGACCGAATTCGGCCGAATAGGGTCGGAGAGAAGAAGTCGCGTCCTTCCTTCAAGACGCATGTTCTTCTGCACTACGCGTCTTCCGCTCGTCGTCTGGGACCGCCTTCTTTGCTGCACACTCTCCCTTTTGAGCAGTTGCATGCAGAAGTGAAGAGGAGAAGCTACATCACGCGGAATTTCCGAAATCTGCCGCTATCCCTCAGCAACCACATTCAGCGCACCCTCTGGCGAAAGAGACGAGAAGAGAAGGCTGACATTCTTGCCAGGAATTGCCAGCTCATTTACCCCGCATCCTTCACGCCTGCTCTTTCCGCTCTGCTTCCTGACCAGAACGGCCCGATCAGCACAACTTCGAACTTGGAACGCCACGGAACCCTGTACAGGGAAGGAGATGTCGTCGCTCTTCGTGCTGGTCGTGGGAGCGTCATCTTCGGACACATTCTGCACATCATCTGCATCAATTCAGACTGGCGAATGGTTGTGCAGATCTCCTGTCCTCCATCGTTTGATGATGATACGCTGACTTATCGATACAAGATGTCAGAGAAGGCTGCTGTCGCGGGCTTCGACGATCTGGCCGACTTCTTGCCTCTCGACTCTTACACAGACGGGAGCGACAGAGTTGTCTTCCCTCGTCGTGCTCTCATTCACCTTTGGTGAGCATTTTTGCAACAAAGTGCATTAAGTTTGTACGTAAAACTATCATTTTGATATTTCTCCTTTAAGACGTATCAGCTACCTCATCATCCTGGCATGCGACTTCTCTCCACGACTTCTCTACGTCATTTTCCATTGGTTATTGAGATAGAGAGAGAGATTGAAAAAGAGAGACCAAAACCGGTTGTATTTTTTAAAGAATATAATATTTTGAAATATGTCAAACAATTTGGAAACCTAAAGAAAGAAATGTACCTTCAGGGCAAGACACACACGTTGACTTTGCAAGTGACGCGCTCTACTCATGGCTCCATCACCGATTCTCTCTAACTCCGTCCTTCGTTGCAGGTAGCTTTTTCTCCCCTTAATCTCTCACTCTCTCTCTCTCTCTTTATCTCTCTCTCTGATCTCTTTATCCTCTCTCTCCTGACTGTTCTTTACTCTCCCTCTCTCTGTTTCCTCTCTCTTATTAGATCAAGTTCGCTCGATCGTCGCTGCCCGAAGCCATCCGCATCCTATCTGGATTAATCGCGCTAAGTTCCTTTCATATTTTGTGTCTTCCTGCCCTCACCTGAAATCTACTTTTGTTAGTCGAAAGGTGTTTTTTTTGTGCTTTTAAGCCTTATATCATTCCAGTTTACATTATGGTGCTATTAGAACTCCGTTATCCCAGACCATTTTGCCTTTATTCTATAGCCATATTCGTAACATTTTAAAGCTTTTAACGTAATATTTGTTAGCGGTATCACTGTAGCTGTTATAGCGATTTCATTTTTGTAGGGTTTTTAAAATCTGCTAACTTTATTGCCCGATGATTTTCTACACATTTACCCGAAATTGCAAATACGATGCATTCGTAAGGAATTTTTCCATTCTGCTTCCTTTTCATTATTCTGCTTCCTTTTCATTAGTCTGCTTCCTTTTCATTATTTTGCTTCCTTTTCATGGTTACTTTATAACGGTATTCGATCGCAGTAATTGCTTTAATTTATTTATTTTTTGTTCTCAAGGTCTCCGTTCAACGAAACATTTGTTAGTCCTCTTCAAATTGTTATCTTAAACCTGCACCGTGATGCATAATTATGTTAATTGATACTCTGATTCGCAATAAAAAATTCACACGTGTGGGAAGGCCGAGTTTTTTTTTGTCAGAAGGTTTGAAACCGCGAATCCAAGTATTTATGGATGGGATAATGGTAAATAAGTGTTGTTGTTCCTTAGCCCTCTCTCTCACATTCCGTTTGGATGGCTATATATCTTTTTTCATTTCCTTGTAGGGGATGCTAACTGTTCATCTCGAGAAGAACGGTGTACGCGAAGTGGTATGCCGTGAAGCAGTGGAGTACACGGAAGTAGCTGAACTCGTTCAGCACGCTGCAAAGATCTCGAACAGGCCACCGGATCTCGTCAAGGTCTTCGTTGAGTCCAGTTTTGGACTTCTGCCAGCACAAGGACTGGTTATCCGGTCCGCCAACTACGTAGCAGTGGTGCCAATGCCATCTCAAAAAGAGGTGAACAAACTTTTAAAATAACTACGTAAATTCTTCTTTATTTATTTGTTTGTTCGTGGTGATATTATCAGTAATATAATCGGTTACAAAAAATTCCCTTTTGAGAATCTTGTCGCCACAGAGATGAAGCCGACATTGGTGGGAGCTCAAGCCGCGCAGAGCTCGTTTGGTGACACTGCAGGTATGTCACTAGGTATTCTAGAGAAAATATTCACTACCGTAAATGGATAATAGACAGCTTGACATATTCTTTTATATTTAGGCGAAGAGTCGAATGTTAGAGGAGAGTGGTCACTTTCATGGCTTGCAACTGCGCGCACAGTTGACAGTGGTATAATCTGTTCTAGTACTAAGATCTTTTTTTGATTTTGCAAAATTTACTACAAAAAATTATACTTACTCCTTCATATTTTACTTAATTTTTTTCATGTAAACTTCCAAGCGCGTCGGTGTCGGCAGATGAAGATGAGAGTATAACGACTTCGAGATTAGAGCAAGTTCAGTCTTTTTACGTTTCATTGACTTTGTCTTAAATTTGTCTTTTTTTAAAGGCATTTTTGACTAGTTTTTATATGTTTTATACATCCCCGTCAATTAGTGTTATTCTAGGTGGTTCTCCGCGAATGCAGGGTTCACGGGCTTCTATCGAGAGTCACCGACTTCTTGACAGTTAGATGTTTAAAAAATTTTCCCATTTTGAATGTCCACTTAATATGAAGATGCTGCTAATTTACCCACTTCGCAGAAGCCCGCACATTCACACTGAACTATCGGCTAAGCGCAGCTAAGTTGGCCGACTTGATGACGGACAAGAAGGGAAGACTGATCCTTCACAACCTGCGAAATCTGGATGGATATCGACTGCACCACGTGGATGATCATCGGAACTATGTGAAGAGAAAGATTGCCAGCTTTGTTCTTCACAATTGTATCAGGTAATCAGTTAGTTATTTACCTATTTAACGAATAAATATGTTCGTTTATTGCAGACAATTTCATCCGGAGGCAGTGGAGATCCGGCGCTTCGCTCTCCATCTCTTCGAAGACTTTCCAACGGTGGATGTGGTTTGTCACTTTTTCTCTCCTTTCAAGTCATCAAGCTTTAGCTTTTAACTGCTTTAATTTCATTAAATTATGTTTCCCCTCTTGCTTGCACAGAGAACGTTTGTCGGTTCGAACAATGCAGCCGTGGAGATGCACGTCCGTCAGGTCCAGCAGAGAATGAAGCGGGACGGCCTTTATGCTCCACGAATCTACACCAGGCCGACCAAGTATCCCGAGAGTGTCGTGCCCGAGAGTCAAGCACAGCTTCAGGTTTATTTTTCAGTTATATAGTTGGTAAGGTTTTTTTTCCAAGTATTGTGATTGCATTAAATTTTTACTTTACCAACACTTACAATAATTCTAATTACAATTGCTAGCTTAACACCATGAAAAATGGGATAGCCAATTAGCTCTAAGTTTAAGCTAAATATGAAACATTCTTACCCGTATGCATTTCTATCTAAACCCATTGCAGGACCTTAACACGCTGGTGTACAAGTGCTCAACGCACGCCGCTCTATTGCGCGCAACGAGGTTCGTAATAACTTTTGCCAATACAAAAAAATATAGTTAAATGGTTACTTTAATAATGAACATTTTATAATCGTAAAAATTGTAAATTGTTTTGTGTGTGTTAGATACGGTTGCATTACGGTATAAATATACTGTTTTCCATTTCCATTCTAAACGTTTACCTTCCCAGAGATGCTCGGATCGCGTTCTGCCAGAGCCACAACCCACGGGAGGGCTTTGACCGCTACTGCATTCTCTCCAAAGCAGATCTCGTCAGTATTTTTCAAGTTATAATTAAATAAAGAATAAGATTTCAAGATAGAAGAACTTAAAGATAAAACAAGAAGCTGAATTCTGCTTGTTGTATGATAGTATTTAGATAATCGATGACTTCACTGCGTCATGTTCCTCGGCGTCTGCCTTCTATGAAAAGTGGAAGAGGAGCTTTGAGCCGTCGATCATGTCCTTTGCTGAGAGCGAGTTAACGGAAGAGCAGTTCAAGGAGGCAGAACAGTGCAACACTCTTGCTGGAACTCATGGTTATTATCATTTACATTCATTTTGGAATTAAGTTTGTTTCTTGTCTTTGGTTTTCCAACTATGTATCATAAAAAAAATGCCCACGAGCCATTCAATTTGGGTTAAGATCTTTGGTATTCGCCTTGCTGCAAAGTTAGCTCTGCGTATACCGTATCTAGAACGTCGACTACCGTAATCTCCCCATGTACTTCAGAAGGTTCTTCTCTCCTCGCTTTGCTCTGCCTCCTTCAGCTCTTTTCGAAGGCAAAGTACCGACAGCTCAGCCGCTCAACACTAATCTTCGTTCAATTCGAGGTATCTTTCCCATTTAATATCATTTAATATTTATTTCTTTTTTGTTTATTCTAAAACGTTTTGATCACAATTTAATCTTATTTTATTTTATTTTTTTTGCCCAGGATGAGCACACCGTCACGGGAGTCATGTCTCGCCTAGCGTCTTCTGGCATAACTCAACCCGTGCTGGTGGCGTATGGCGACTCCAACCGAGACTTCGCGGTCATCATCGAGGATGTCGATGTAACGGTATGCAAAGTCATCTTTTTATTCGAAGGAAATTAGAGAAAACATATGTGCGGAGAAGAAAAGAGAGAGAGAGAGAGAGAGAGAGAGAGAGAGAGAGGAAGAGAGAGAGAGAGAGAGAGAGAGAGAGAAAGCGCGGGAGAGCAAAAGAGAGGGGGAAGCGAAAGCAAGTGAGAAAGAGAGAGAGAGAGAGAGAGGAGAGAGTACTGTCAAAGCAGACCGGCTTCAGGTGGAAAACAAATGCAAGAAAAGATTTTTTTTCACTTTATTGTATCGAACAAGGCCCTTTTCAAGGTCCGAGGTGGATTCGTACAAGGACTACTGACTCTCATCGCTTCATACTGGCTGTTCAACCTCAAGTTTCCGGCTCCGGTTGCCCCGGCACTCGGACTCCTCTCGCACATGGTTGGAGTCACCAGCAACAACAAACTGACGAATGATGCAGCAAGAATCTTCAGGGAGCTCAATTTGGAGTAGTGCACCATTTTTTTCAAGATTAGATTTATTCTGAATAGATTACTTTGAATATTCTGTGCGATTGAACTCTTTTTCTTTTCCTTTATTTGCTAATTAATATACTCGATTTTTCTTGTGAATGTTTTCCGATTTAGATGGAAGTTATCTTTATATATATATTTCTGAAGTGGAATTTCTTGTGCATTATTTTTTTCTCCATATTATAGGTAAAAATTTCCTATTTGTAGACTTTACTTGTTACATATCTTGAAAGGCCCGTTTAGACTGTTAAAGTTGCTTCAGATTAGTTGCGTAATGAAATAATGATGCTGTTTTAAAGTGTTGAAGGACATACACATGCAAATCGATTAACAGATGAATCAGAAGTGAAAGAGAATAGGATGCAAATGCACGCAAATGAACATAGACAGGCATGTACCTGTGGAGAGAGAGAGAGAGAGAGAGAGAGAGAGAGAGAGTGAAGGGAGAGAGAAGAAAGGGAGAGAGGGAAAGAAACAATAATGAAAGAAAGAAAGGAAGAAGGAAAGAGAGGGAGAGAACATGAGAAAGCATGTACAACTCAATTTCTATTTCGCAGCGTTAGATAGCGGGGCCAAATTATTTTGTTCTCAGACCTCGGATGAGGTTCAGAATTACTTTTATACAACTTTAAATAGCACAAAAGAACCGCCTGTTTCTGTAGAACAATGTAGGATAGAGAGAGACGCAACTTACATGCTCACTCTAAGTGATTTTCTCAAAAGAAACGCAAAAACGGGCATATTTTTGTTCCCAGACCTCGAGTGCGGAAATCGTTCAGACTTATTTTTATATAACATTAAATAGCTCACAAGAACTGCCTTTTTCTGTAGAACAATGTAGGATAGAGAGAGACGCAACTTACATGCTCACTCTAAGTGATTTTCTCAAAAGAAACGCAAAAACGGGCATATTTTTGTTCCCAGACCTCGAGTGCGGAAATCGTTCAGACTTATTTTTATATAACATTAAATAGCTCACAAGAACCGCCTTTTTCTGTAGAACAATATAGGATAGAGAGAGACGCAACTTATGAGCTCTCTCTAAGTGATTTTCTCAAACGAAACGCAAGAACTGGGGCGTATTTTATTTCTCAGACCTCGAGTGCGGAAACTTCTTTTAAATGTCTAATCGTTCAGACTTACCTTTATGCAACATTAAATAGCTCTAAAGAACCGCCTTTTTCTGTAGAACAATGTAGGATAGAGAGAGACGCAGCATAAGTCACGTTGAGCAGTAAAACTCTCGAAAAAACCTTTTGGCTCTTACAACCAAATTGGAACAGATGTAGAGACCGAGTTCGTAGAGTTCTCTCTCTCTCTCTCTCTCTCTCTTTTTCTCTTTTACTCTGTCTCTTTCGTCTTTCTGTCTCTCTCTCTCTCTCTCTCTCTCTCTCTCTCTTTCTCTCTTTTACTCTGTCTCTTTCGTCTTTCTGTCTCTCTCTCTCTCCATTCTCTTCGCAACGTTCTCTATGGGCGCCGCCATTTTCATCTGGATATGTTCTTCAACATTCAGTTCGCTAGGGCGGGTAGTGTGGTGGTAGTGGCTTGGGTGTTGGGTGCGCGGGGTGGTGGTTCGGTGCCGGTCGGGTGAAAATGTCTTTCTCTGTCTCTCTCCTTCTACTTCCAGATCCCAAGACGACGGCACGGCGACATCGGACGATCACAGGTCAGTTCTATGCATTTTTGCCATATTTATAATTAGGTTTTCATTCATATTTTATTATAATAATGTGTTTTATTAGATAAATATACATACAAATAATATACGTGAAATTAATTTTGTCCGTAATTCTAACCGCCTGGCTGGCGCAATGGGAACGTAACTTTTTTGCATCGGCAAATAAGTTACGCCCCACGTATCTTGTGGGCCTGCGCACCCTGCCGTCGCAATGGCGAGAACGTAACTTTTAAGTGTCGCTCCACGTATCTTGCGAGCATGCACATTGTAAGTAACGTCCAGAACCACATAATTTGTTCCGGTGCAAGTACGATACTTATTTGTGAAGGTCGTAAGCTACGCTCCACGTAACTCCCTTTTCTGTGTGTAAACTCTAAATTGCTTAACCCGAAAGTCCAAACCTCAAAGAAAATAACCGTTTCCAAATTACTAATAAATTGGTGACAAACTTTTTGAATGAAATGAATGAATTTTGAGGTGCGTGACGTCGATTTCCAGTCTGCGTGCACTGTTGGCATGGCTCTGCTCGCGTACAAGCCCCTGCTTAGCATGGACGAGGCCGAACTTCGGAATCTGGAGGCGGTCGGTGAAAAATATGTTTTATAATACATTATTTATTTGATGTTACATTTATTATTTTTTTTCATTTATTTACTAGCAGTTTGTGTCAATTAATAGGCCTTTTTCAATGATCCTTTTGCTCTGAAAATTTCAAACATTTTCTAAATCTTTGAAAAACGAATGAAACCCTAAAATATGCCATTGTATTGACCGCTGCTATAGATATATGTATGTGAGTTAGGGTTATTTTACAAAGATTAAATATTGATTAAAATAGGAAAGTGTGTTCCTTCCTTTGAGATTGATGTGCTACACAAGCTCCTCAATCTTCCGAACGAGTCGGTGCCATTCGACGACGTCAAGGTGTTTCTTTATTCTAGATTGTATTTTGGAGCGAGAAAAAGACGGGAAAGTTCATGACATCTTCCATAATTCACAGTACCTCCTCGACTACATGGCCATGCTGCTCGGCCTTTTCTCTGTGAAGAGTACGGAGCGAAAGAAGGACATTGAAGATTTCATGGAGCAACTCAACGGCGCATGAGAGTCAGTGCATAATAACAATCAATAAAAATATTGCAAGAAAAAGCCGCTCGCATAAAACAGGGCCTTAAAACTCGCAAATTTCAGGTCGTTCAAGAAGCGTCTCAAGACCGTTTCAAATGCGTCCATGGTGGCATCCAAGACATCCAAGTGGAAGTGCGTGAATTAAGTTTACGATTTAGAACATGTCATTAGTCATGAAATATTAAATGGTTGCGATACCTGAGGAAATACTATATAAGTTAGCATTCCAGGTCGAGATACAGCAAGTAGCAACTGTAAAGTTCAGATGAGAGCTCCTCCCTTTTCCACTCCCATCCTCTTCTCAACTACACCCAGTTCGGTGCTTTTAATGGCTCCTAACATAACGCATCCCACCCGTTTCCCTGTCATCCCCGCCCCTCGTCCATTACCATATACGACACTTCCGCTTCTCCATTCAAAACACGCCTACTTCTCCGCTCCCTTTCTCCTCATCTCCCAATGTTGCGTATAAATCTTGTTTGTTTTTCCCTGTCATGTTATCCAGAGTTGGCCTTTCCAAAGCTGTCGTTCAATCAAATTTTAAGAATGAGAAATGAATTTGTAAAAAAAAAACTCTGACTATGTTTTTTGATGTATATTCACGCTAAATAAGTTGCTGCATACTAAACGTGAGTCAAAAGACATCGATGAGCCTTGATCAACACCTATGTAGTACCGTATATGCTACAGTTAATTAGCCAGCAGTTGATGTAGAAGAAGTAACATGAAACGCCAAGAAAAAACAAATAAAAAAAGTCGAGTTCAGCTTTGTTTCTTCCTAGATTAATAGATATGTATGTAGCACCACTGATAATCAGCAGCGAACGAATTTCCCTCTTCTAACAATAAAGGTTTTTGAGATAAGAAGAATGCATGCAGTATGTTTTTGTTCTACAAATCCAGTGGTTCCCCTGTGATCTTTGATCTTTGGACATGTTAATTCATCATTCATGAAATACTGTAGGCGCATTCTTTAATACGCAAAATGAGTTAGCCTAAAAAGATGATGAGATGTTTCTTTGGAAGCTGTTTCGATTGAGCGCAGTCTGCTCAAATGTGCTGTATGTAGATACATACATCATGTCTGCTTTAAGTTCTGATTGTGAGTAAACTGTCTCCTGGCTCTACATATCATCTGTTGACTAATCAGGACTCACGCGACTATAACTGAGCTATGAGATTGTCGACAATTGTCTTATGCCATTAGGCTCACAATACATCTTTTTTAATATTTTGCCTCCTTTTGGAATCATTGTCGTTGCACTGAGATATTCAGAGAATCGCTTGCAATCATTCCTTTCAGATTCCGGGAACTGCCACCATTTCGAGATGATATCATCAAGGGACATGCGGAGTAGATTGGAGCATCTGGAGGTGTCCAATGGTGCTGAAGATGACGTTCAAACGCTATAGAATTCATTTTTATGGGCTGTAGTAAACTTCTCCTCCTCCTCATTCTGCAACTTTCAACTCGTTTTCCTCTTTATTCTGACATACAAATAATTCTACCTTTTTCGTCTAATTAGATCTGCCATCTTATATGATTTTTAATTGTGTTATGTACGTTTGCACACTGAAACAAGAACCACGTCTTCTTTCTCCATCGTCAGATGCCGTGGCATGTACATAGTAAGTATGTACATACGTATGTATACTGTATTAGCACGGCAGGCCCAATAATTCAAGCATTCATGGCAAACGAAAAAGCGAAAAAAAGGCATTTTCCGGTTCATAGACCACGTCCAACCGACTCCTCACACAAAGAAAGCGCCTATAATTAACTTTTGAGCTAAATGCAAACCGGTCCTTTTTCGGTAGAGATATTGGAATAACAAAAATACTGGTAGATAGATTGTCGAAAAATGAATATGATTCCTGGAGTTGAGATCGATTGGAGCTTGGTAGATCGGTACGAGCCCGGCGCGTTTTGACCCCCATTTTCGGCCCTTTTTCGGCATGTAGTTTCAACTTTTCTCAGAATCTACAAATTCCGCTTTTTGGTTGTCTGACTACGATTGTAGAGTTTTTGACGGCGCATCTTTTAATAGTAGAATGATCGATTTTGGGCGCTGGACATTGAAGATATTATCGATTGAATGTTCAAATTTTTTTGTTAGGAGCAATTTTCAAAAATTTACCTATTTAAAAGTAGGGAACATAGAAGGATGGGACTTGCATAGTGTGGAAGCGCTTAGAGTGGGCTTCAATATGAGTATACTTGCATTCCGATAGGTGATCAATAAAGTGCCCTGAGGGTGCTGTGAAGTGGAAACTTTTGAAAGCCACTTTGAGCCTCCGTTTTTCTTCGGTGGTGAAAGCTTTTGCGACATGTTATATACCATTCCGTAGTTCTCGTGAAGGCGATGAAGGCGAACAACTTTTTCATACAAAAAGTTTTCATATTTTGACTTTTTTGATCTACTTTTGGGGTCAGAAGGTTAAGGCCACTATTTCGGCCTTAGCTATCACAGACACTTTTTGGCGCAAATTTTAGTTATTGTAGAGCCAAAAATTAGCTATCGAATGATAGGCCGATGGTAGCATTTGATTCAGGCATATTCGAGATATGAATTATTTTGTGGCTTTTTGGGCTATTTTCCCTGCACATCGAAAGTCATGGGTCGCAGGTTCGGAGTCGCGCGCGCGCAAACCCTTTTGCGCGCTTTTGTATGACTCCTGAGTATGTTAAAAGAGTGATATCATATAGTAAAGAATCCAAGCTTTCTAATGAGCTTAAATTCAAAGGCCCAGATAGTCCAGTAGCGCCGCTAGAACAGACTTTTGACCCTTTAGAGCCAAATTTTAACGCTAAGAACCAACTTAGAACCTTTAGATAATTTTTTGGGACCGTGTCAGAATAGCAACGACCATTATAGCCATACGTGTTAGAATGGACATTTGAGAAACGTACTTATAGCAACGGACAATTGAGCAACGGAGCCGAATCGCAACGGAAGGGCGGCCATTTGAGCAGCAAGTCAAAAGAGCAATAGGGAAATAGAGCAAAGGTGACAAACGAGCAATCAGGAAACAGAGCAACGCGACAAATGAGCAACCGGTCAACATTTGTGGTAGGGGGGCCTATGAGACCTCACGGGTCCCGACCGCGAGATTTGAACAATTGAGCAACGGGGAAAATCCTTTTCGCTGGTATTGGGGTCAATGAGACAATGGGTCTCAACTGCGACATTTGAGCAACTGGCTGAAACTTTTTCTCTGGTATAGGGGAAGGGGGTCTATGAGACACCGAAATCATCTAACAAATGATTTCGGAGCGACTACTTTTAGCCACTTCTCCTTTCTTTCGCAATAAAGCCGCTCGAATATGAAAGAGCGAAGAAAAGAAGAGAGAGAAGCGGCCGGGAAGAAGGTGCTTCGTCGGACGACATTGGACCACGTCGCGATTGCATCAAGCGGTCCAGCTAGCAAATGAATCAACTCTTTTTTTCTTTTTCTTAGAGAGAAGAAAAAATTTAAATAGAATTAGTTACATACGGCCAGCGCCGGTAAACGGCCCAAAATTTTTGGATCGGGCCCATGGTCTGGGCCAGCCCGGACCGAACGATTTCCGTGCCCTTGAATTTTGGGCCCGGCCCGGCCCGGCACGTTGGCCCGTTTTAGCTCTTCATAAATTCGGAGGAAAAAAGTCCTACAGAGTATATTGAAATTCAGAATTTTTCATGCTCATGCTACGAACATTCATTTTAATGTATAGAAGAAAAAGTTTTAGGCCAAAATGAACAAATTATTAAAGATTTGCACTTAACAATCACACCAATTGTCCTGACTGTACGACATCGTGTGCTTATTGGGCCCAAACGGGCTTGCGGGCTGGCCCACCTTTTTTGGGCCCGGCCCCGCCCTTCCCGGGGCCCTGGAAGTTGGGCCGGCCGGCCATACGGGCCGGGCCGTGCTGGGCCGGGCCGTTACCGGCTCTGTATACAGCCGTAACAAATAGTCATTTGTAGTGTATGTTTATTGTTTTATTAATTTTTATTTTATGTTATTGATTAGCTAATTCGTCGTCATATTAAATTTTTCCATGTTTACCGTCTGCTTATCGATCGCCTCGTTCGCCCAGCTAAAGTCACGGTTGCACTTGTCACGGCCGCGACAGCAGCAGATGCGACTGCGCTGCTCCACGTCGTTCACCTTGGAGAGAGAGAGAGAGAGAGAGAGAAGGAAGGAAAGAAAGAGAGAGAAAGAAAGAGAACGACAAAATGAGATAGAGAGAAAACAGAGTGTGAGAGAGAACGAGAGAGAACGAGAGAGAGAGAGAGAGGTTGGGGGAGTGAGACAGAGAAAGGGCATGAGAGAAGACAGATAAATAAAGAGAGAGAGAGAGAGAAAACAGAGTGTGAGAGAGAACGAGAGAGAACGAGAGAGAGAGAGAGGTTGGGGGAGTGAGACAGAGAAAGGGCATGAGAGAAGACAGATAAATAAAGAGAGAGAGAGAGAGAGAAACCGTCTGCTCAAATTCGTAGCATCTCGAGACGGTGCCGTTGCCCTCGTTGACGCCAGCCGTGATGTCTTCGCATCAACAGAGAAGCGTGCATTAGACTTTTTTTTCCAATCCCATTTCCCCCATAAATAGTCGGCATTCTATGGCACCGCTCTTTTTAAATCTTGAACACGACCTTTTAAACGTTATGTCTTGATATTCAGGCTAAATGGCGCGAATTCAAACGCGTTTTCTTTTCTAGTCCGTCAAATCTTGTTAATCATTGCCCTACCTCGGCAGCTCGATGTGATGCTCCTGATCACGCCAGCGAGTGTTGTTCTTGTAGAGCTGATAAGGCAGTATTATTGACTTATATACTATATACATATGAACAATATGCGAAAGTGGCAAGAGCACGAGATAAAATAGAAAGTGATAAGTGCAGGTAGAGAGAGATAAAGACAGAGTGAAGAGAAAGCGAGAACGAGACAGAGATAGAGAGAGGGAGAGAGAGAGAAAGAAAGAGAGAGAGAGAGAGAGAGAAAGAAAGAGAGAAAGAGACAGAGAGCCAACTTCGTCCTCAGTTTTGTTATGTGAGATATTCACCGAATCGCTTGCAGTCTCTTCCAGATTCCGGGAAGTGCCACCATTTCGAGGCAATATCATTAAGGACATGTGCAGAGAAGACTTGAGCATCATCCAGAGAGAGAGAGCAGCCGAATCGTGCTGAAGATGACGTTCAAATAAGATGAAGGCACACTATAGTTTAATGAGCCAAATCTTGAAAAGCAAACTTGAAACGAATAAACATAAAATGTAATAGCGACGTTGCATTTCTATTTTCATTTATTTGTTACTATATTAAAAGTAAATAGCAATTTATTGTATTAAAAAGGACAAGAAAATCAAGAACTGCTTGATGCGAGAGGCTCAGACACTGTAATGTACAAAAAGCATATGAGCAAGATCTTCAGTGATCTAGAGATGGACTCAAACAGTCTACTTTCGCTATCCCACCCAATGGATAGTCCTCATCCCCATTTCGCAACTCTCAACGATCAAGCCTCTTTGTACTGACATACACATAACTCTATAGTTTTCGTCTAATTAGATCAGCTCCCCATCTTACATGATTTTCAATTGTGCTGTGCATTTACGTTTGCGCGCTGAAACAAAAGCCACGTCTTCTATCTCCATCGTCAGATGCCGTTGCATGTACATTGAATGTATGTACATACGTATGCATACTGTATTAGCGCGGCAGGCCTCATAATTCAAGCATTCATGGCAAACGAAAAAGCGAAAAAGGCATTTTCCCGTTCAGAGACCTCGTCTAATCGACTCCTCACACAAAGAAAGTTAACTTTTGAACTATACCCAAACCGGTCCTTTTCCGGGCGCATTGACTATTTCATTCTCTTGTAAATCACAGCATATCTGTATAAACTTATTCTTTCCGAAAAATCATTAAGAAAATGATTAGAAGAAAAATCATGCCAGATTTTATTATGAAAAGAAAATCGAGAAGGTTTATAAAGGAGATAATTAGAACAAAAATGATTGGAAAAAAATCATTCAAGAATTTATTATAGGAAGATACATATCATTAGTTGAAAAATTGGGCTAAAGTTGAAAATAAATCAAATTAAAGATCATTTAGAAGAAAAATCAGGAAAAAATTAGAAGCATTTCAAGTAAAAAATGATTAGAAGTAGAAGAAGAATCAGGGCACCGTAGCACCAACAGAACTCGCGAGTTACCTAATGTAAGAAAAATTTTTTTTATTATAAAATGAACAAGAATTTCTGATTGAAAAAGTAAAGAGGCGCCCGAATGGGTAAGTGCCTAAAATACGGCAAACACCTGCGATCAAGTAAAGGTGTCTATAATAGCTTAATAAAAAAACATTAACCAGAAGAAGCCAGCCATGCTTTTCTTTGATGTCCATTAACTCGCGGCCATACGCCTTCTCGAGCTCGATGATCCGCATCCGAAGTGGAAGATTCGCGTCCATTGAATGATCAAGAACCTGCATACATAACATCATTGACTTTCTGATGTTGGTTTTAGCCTGTCGATTTTCGATTAAACAGTCGGATTGCTAAACTACGGTTATTAAAGGAAACACGGAAAGCTATTTGAGTCTTCTTGAAGATTCACTTTCTCCGTTTTACTCTATCACTCTCTAACCATCTATACCATCCTCTCTCTCTCTTTCTCTCTCTTCATTCTTTCTCGCTCTGACTTTCTCACTCTCTGACCGTCTGTCGCTCCTCTGTTATTTCATCATCTTCTTGTCCTCTTCCTCGCTCTTCTACCTCCTCCTTCCACGATCTCAGGCGTGCCAGTGACGATTCGAGCTTTTCGATTCGCTCCTCAAGAAGCTTGCGCGCTTCATCGTCAGCAGGAGTTTTCGATGTCTGCAAAAGAGTACTAACCACATCATATCTCATTTATCGCACACTCTCTTTCTCATTATAATATATATATATATATATATATAAATGAAAATAATATTTTCCACCTTTTTTTCTCTCTTTTCGTTCTCTCAAGACCTTGACGAAGAGCAGCCGTCGCCGGCGACCTGATTGGAGACCATGGGCGACGACGATCGACTCATCGAGCTCTTTCTCCAGCCTGTCGAGATTGATTTCGTAATATTCGTCAAAAGAAAGAGCACAGTGACGTATGATAAAGTTGAATTTTTCTGTCAGTTCCGCCATCTTTTGTCACTTAATGCCTTCCAGAACGTCGATGCCAGGTTTGCCAGCAATGACTCTTGACAGACGCTGTTGCTCCTTCTTCATGCCGGTCATGAGGTCCTTTTTGATCTCTTCGCGCTTCTTCTCGACCTTTTGGATGGCGTCGCGAACTTTGACCTTTTGCGCATCGCTATCCATGAGACGTAGAACTTCATCAAGCTCAACAAGTGCTTCGTTCAGATCGATGACGTCATGCAGGTATATCGATGACGCGCCATTCTTCAGACGCGTGAGCAGCGCGTCCTGCTTGTCCAGGACTTCTTTGAGCCGATGAAATTTGTCGGCGCGACGACGTAGCCGCTTGAGATCGTCTACCGCAGCATCTGAGGCAAGGAGGAGACGGAGTTCCAGCTCCTCGTTCCTGTGGATGAACCGTTCCTCTAGCAGTTTTCGCGCTTCACCCGTTATACTTTCGAGTTCAGTAAGGAAGGACGGGGCTGGGTAGATGTCCCTATTCTACACCACTTTCTTATTGTCGAATAGTAGAGCTTCAATGTCAGTTAGGCACTTCTTCACTCTTCGTTCAAAGGTTGCGTAGTCGTTGCACGCCATGAATTCTTGCTTCTGAAGAAGGAAATATTTTTTTCTACATTATAACTATGCAACATTAAATTTGATCGACCATAATCAACCTTAAATTTGGAAAAACTATCCAAGCAAAATATCTGGCGTTTATTTAAATAAATAATAAAATTTAAATAAAAACACGAGTAATGCGAGGGCGAAGAGCTTCTATTTGTGGCTCGCTAAATAGAAAGGCAGACCAACTCGGAATAACCCGGACGAAGGTGACGGAGGAGACGATCGCTGTAATTAGCGCCGTAGATTCTTATTAGGTGCTTTATGAAACCAAAACGTTTCGCTGCGCTCGATTTCACGTTCGGTCAACAGCTTGCGGGTAACAGGTCAGCGCAGCATTAGGTGAGATTGATAGAGAATGAGAGAAGGGTTGAAATTGAGTTAGAAAGGAAAAGGCAAAGATGGAGATAGGGAGAGAGAATGGTTAAAAAGGGAAAAGGAAAACGAGCGAAAGAGTCAGAGATGAATGGCAAGCTCTCATTTCTGATTATCTCGAATTTCGAGATATATTCATATGTATATGTTGATATGTACATATATGTATGTACGTATAAGAATGCACAGATAGTGCATACATACATGTGCAGTTGCTGAACAACGCGTTTTCTAGACAAGACCACGATTAGTGTATTAAACTGGTCTTTATTTAATTCGAGGCGCGATCCTCTTAAAAGAAAGGCCAGAGTGTCTGTCATTTGTAGAACCATCCTTCTCTTCAGATGGTCGCCTCTTCAAGCTGCTGCATCCACTCGCACTCTCTTTTCACACGAATCAAGAGACGTCGAGAGAAGGGAAAAAGCGCCGACGAAACCATGCAATACTTTGAGATGCTCAGGAAGAGCTGGACTTGCTGAAAGAAATATGTATGTAAGAAATATGTACGTATGTCTGTATACGGTATTTCGCCAAATAAAGCCCCGCGGCGCTATTTGTCTTGATTAATCAATATAAGTTGGCGACAACTTTTCTCCTTGTTGCTCTAAATAAACAACTTAATGCAAATAGTTTAGTCGTCTATTTTTGTTTAGCCTTCATCAAAATAAGCTACTTTACTGATGGACCCATCCAAGCAATCATACATACATCATTGAATATCAAATGAAACAGAGAGAAGAAAATTTTTGCATCTTTTCAATTAAAGCAACAATTAAGGGAAAAAAAAACAAAAATTTGGATTACTGGCACTTTTTTGTTGTTGTTTAGACTTGTACGCCGCAGATGACGGTAGATACGTGAACGAAGCAGCAGCAATGCGAATAAAAATACAGAAATGTCCCGGCACCCTTTTAGACACTTCTTGTGGCTTTCACAAATATGCCGGCTGAGATGAAAAGAAGTGAGAGAAGAAATGGCCGGGAGGAGTGCGCTCCGTCGGACGACAAGATTGGTCCGCGTCGCGATTGCATCAAGCGGTCCAGCTAGCAAATCATTCATTCATCTCTCTCTTTTTTTTAATTTGAAAGAAATAAGACATAAACCTCAATTAGAAATAGACTAAATTCGCAAACAAAAGTCATCTGTAGTCTATATTGATTGAAGTATTGATCGATAGATTTACTGATTAGTAGTAATTTCGTAATTTCGTCACGTTTAATTTTTTTCTCTATGTTTTACCGTCTGCTTATCGATCGCCTCGTTCGCCCAGCTAAAGTCACGGTTGCACTTGTCACGGCCGCGACAGCAGCAGATGCGACTGCGCTGCTCCACGTCGTTCACCTTGGAGAGAGAGAGAGGGAGAGAGAGAGAGACAGAGAGAGAGACAGAGAGAGAGAAGGAAGGGGAGAAAGAGAGAGAAAGAGAACGACAGAATGAGATAGAGAGAAAGAGTGAGAGAGAGAAAGAGAGAAAGAGAGAGAGAGAGAGAGAGAGAGAGAGAGAGAGAGAGGTTTGGTGAGTGTGAAGGACAGGGGGGCATGAGAGAAGACAGATAAATAAAGAGAGAGAGAAAACAGTGTGTGAGAGAGAACGAGAGAGATAGAGAGAGAGAAAGAGTAAGAGAGAACGAGAGAGAGAGAAAGAGAGGGAGAGAACGAGAGAGAAAGAGAGAAACCGTCTGCTCAAATTCGTAGCATTTCGACACGGTGCCGTTGCCCTCGTCAACGCCAGCCGTGATGTCGTCGCATCAACAGAGAAGGTTGCATTAGACTTTTTTTTTGCCAATCCCATTTCCCCATAAATAGTCGGCATTCTATGACACTACCCTTTTTAAATCTTGATCTCGACCTTTTCAACCTTGAGCCCTGATATTCAGGCTAAATGGCGCGAATTCAAACGCGTTTTCTTTTCTAGTCCGTCAAATCTAGTTAATCATTGCAATACCTCGGCAGCTCGATGAGATGCTCCTGGTCGCGCCAGCGAGTGTTGTTCTTGTAGAGCTGACGCAAAGAAATATTATTTATTGTCTACTTCTATAAATAGCTTGCGAAAGTGGCAAGAGTACGTGATAAAAGAGATCAAATAGAGGTGATAAGTGCAGGTAGTGAGAGAGATAAAAACAGAGAGAAAGAGAGAAACACATAGGGAGAGAGAAAGCGAGAACGCGACAGAGATAGAGAGAGGAAGTGATTCAGAGACAGAGAGAGAGAGAGAGTGAGAGTGAGAGAGAGAGAGAGAGAGTGCCAACTTCGTCCTCTTTCTTGTTGAGATGGTGCTTGATGAGCGTTCGCGACTGGCATCCTCGCCAGACGCTCGTTGGCCCGCCGCCTTCTTCTGATTCCTAAAGAAATATTTAAAATAAATTTTTTGTTAATTTAAAAATTTTAAATGGCGCATGGTAAAGGAGAAATGAAGTCAATGTGAACTGCTTAAATTAAATTTTTTGCTGATTAAATATTTGGACGAAAAGGAAGGAAGCGACGATTTTGTTGCATTCCATAAGAAATCTATATCTGAATATATTAATTCTCCACAACTTAAAAATCGATCAATAGATCAGTCAATAATAGAAGCAGGGGCTTACTTGCGTGAGGAAGGCGTAGCACCACGGATCTTCGCAATCACGAAAGAAGCGCGGATCGAGACCGGGCAGCTCGATGCTGAAGGAGCACGACTGCGCCGCGTTCGTCTTTGGCGCCATCGGGATGAAGCCGACGTTGCAGCCGTCCTTGGAGAGAGAGAGAGAGAGAGTGAGAGAGAGAGAGCAAGAGAACGACAGTGAGAGAGATAGTAAAAAAGAGACTGTACAGAGCGAGAGAGAGACAGAGAGAGAAAGAGAGAGGGAGAAAGAGAGAGAGAGAGAGAGAGAGAGAGAGAGAGAGAGAAAGAGAGAGAGAGCAAGAGAACGACAGTGAGAGAGATAGTAAAAAAGAGACTGTACAGAACGAGAGAGAGACAGAGAGAGAAAGAGAGAGGGAGAAAGAGAGAGAGAGAGAGAGAGAGAGAGAGAGAGAGAAAGAGAGAGAGAGAGAGCAAGAGAACGACAGTGAGAGAGATAGTAAAAAAAGAGACTGTACAGAGCAAGAGAGAGACAGAGAGAGAAAGAGAGAGGGAGAAAGAGAGAGAGAGAAAGAGAGAGAGAGAGAGTCTATGAGAGAGAGAAAAACGAACATTTCAAAGAGCAAAAAGAAAAAGAGAGGCGCTGACAATCTCGTTGCAGCAGCAGAGACGATCCTCGCCTTCGGAGAAGCAGCCGGTCGACTTGGCTTTTCCCTTCAAATGTATCAAGCAAATTATTTATTTATTTATTTGTTCGAAAATCAACATATAAACGGATCGCTTGAATGTGTACATCTCAGCATTTACAAGGTAGTTCCAGAAGAAGAAGATGAAGAAGAAAATAAATTTACATTTTTCAATTGTTGTTATTGATTTCTAATAGTTGTAAAAACAGTCATATTGTTAGAGGAGAAAAAAAGCGCGTCCTTTACCTGAATCGTTGGCTTGTTCGCGCAGTAGCCCGAGTCGTCGCAGTTGAACTCGCCCGAAGATTTGTTGTGGAAGCACCAGCCGAAGAGATCCTCGACGCTGCAGCTGCCCTGTGGAAAGAGTAGAGAGAGAGAGATAGAGAGAGAGAGTGACGAGAAATTGAATGGAAAAGAGTGTAAAGATTATAGAGTGAGAGTGGAGAGAGTGGAGAGAGACAGTAGAAAACGAGAGTGTAGAGAGAGAGAGAGGGAGAGAAAAAAGTATTATTAACTTATTTGGCATTGAAACTTTCTCCATTAGTATGCATGATAAAAGTTTATCGAGAGAAAAAGAAACCTTTGTATTATGCACGCATTCCTTGGCGGAGATGCTGCGGGAGCACAAGAGAAGAAGAAGAATGAGCACGAAGAAGAAAACGGACGTCCGCTCTTGATTTTCCATCGTTTAGTCTCTTCTTTTCTCGCTACTAAAATCGCTTCAACAATGGCCTTGGTTTTTTTTAAATTCTTATTAGCGACAAAAAGAAACTGTTCGTAATATCCATGCAATATCTCTGGACTTGGATAAACTGTTTATATTTTTGCTAGGCTTAACTACCCAATAACAATGGCGCTAAGCAAACAGCAGACTTTGCTAATCATGCTGATACAGTAATCTAGACTGATACGGTAGGCAACTATATCAGACTACTGCATGTGCGCGCACAGTAAACGCAGTGTGAGCTTCGAGCAAATGGAAAAAACTTGGACCGCCCACTGACATCCATTCCATTTCATGGAACTCTTTTCTTAATAAAAGAAGATGATGAATGCTGTCAAGACCAGGTTTCCAGATGTTCATTTCTTCATTGATCCGTATGCATTGCAGTGGTGCGAAAAAAAGAGGAAAAAGAGAATAAAAAGTCGGCTGCTAGACTTCCTGGAACCGCTCCGATGAGAGATCCTTCTCTTGGAGATGCCCCTTCTCGATGTCCACTCTTCTTGCAGTCGGCCATTCTGTTCTTTCTTTCTCTCTCCCCATTTTCGTTCTCTCGCTCTCTTTCTCACTCTCACTCTTTATCTCTCTCTTCTCTCTTTCTCCCTCCTTGCCAGCCAGAAGGGGCTTCAGACAATGTCTTCTGCTCTAATGCATATCTGATGTGGTGAAGAGCCATCGGAAGAGCATTGCTTGACCAGAAGAAGAAGCATTAGGATGGACCAACTTATCCTTTCCGGGACTCTCTCATTCTCTCTCCCCCCTCTTTCTCTTTCTCTCTCACTTCCCTACTCTCTCTCTCTCTCTTTCTCGCTCCCTCCCTTTCTCTCTTTCTTTCTCTATTTCTCTCATTCTCTTCCCCACTTCCTCTCCCGTCTAGCTGTCCGCGCTCATCTTTTCATACATATTATACACGTTCTCTGTTCAAAACCAGGCTGTGCAAGAAGTTTTTTTTAAGGGAAGCTCTGTGTCCCCGAAAAAAAAATCGTTCCAACCAGACTAATTGTCTGATATACATACATATGTATATCATCATTTTATATGAATGTCCCTTACCCTTGAACAAATGACCATAATTATGTTTTATTTTCGAACAAAAATACTTTGTCCAAGCTGCCCAAAATATGAATACAATTTATAAAATATTGTATGCATAATTTTTTTAAAGATATATTTTAATATGAACACAGACGCTGAATGCGCGCTCTTGAAAGACCAAATAAATGAAGGATAATAATATACACTGTTGACAGAGTCTATTTGTCATTTGGATGAAGCAACAGGTTAGCCTCTTTTTTTGTAAATATTAATGTGTTAGCGATGGGAAAAGTGCTTGATGGCCTTTATCATGTTCAGGTTAATACAGCCATTATTAATTTATATCTGCACACACATAATAATATGTTTAGCAATTCACTCAAAAAGACAAGAACAATTCATTGCGTAAAAATTTCTGGGCCATAAAACAAGATGAAGAGTAGATCTCGCACTCTCTAATCTTTATACGGCTTTTACATACATACATATATTAATTTCCGAACCCTTTTGTGTATTTATATATACACTTTGAAATCTTGCAAGGCTGTTGTACATATACATTCTATGTACACTGCACGGATGGAAATTTTCCACTGTTTGTATTCTCAAACTTCTGAGAATGATTTTTATATAATGACTCTTTCTTTATAAATATTAAACAAAATATATTTAGTAAAAAACTAATCCGATTTGCTTTTCTCTGAAACTTGCTTTCGTATCACGCGACTCTATGGGAACCCGTTGCATATGCTCCTCTCTACAATTTCCTACATGATCATTCTATTTACTGGATTTTTTTTTCAACTGCGAGTAAGATAATTATCTCCTTTTCCATATGCCTCCGTGACTAGAGTCTGTTCGTAAATACGCGAGGATATCCATGCTGTAAGGGTGTATATTGAGGGTGTGATGTGAGGTGGTAGAGTACTTTTAGTGTGTGGTATGCTTTTGAGGGGTACGGTAAGAGGTACATGAATGTGAAATCGCAGAAAAAGTGGTGGTGGGCCGTAAATCAGGGTGGAATCGCATAGCCGCCGATGCTGGCTTGGCGCGCGAGGAAGGGCGGATGATGCTGTTGCTGCTGGTGTTGCTGCGGGTGCGGCGTCGCAGATAAAAGGGCTGCCGCCGCGGCGGCCGCCTTTGATGTCGCCTGGAAGGCGGAGCGCGGCGGACTAGACGGCCGCTGAGGAGAGGGCGCGGCTGCCGCGCTCACGTCAGGCACCACGGTCACGGGCACTACCAAGCAAAAAGAAGTCTTTGCTTAGACATAAGTTCCGATGCCATTTTCGAAGTAGTCTCCTAGTTTAAAATTTACGAAAAAAAAATTCGATCTCTAATTTTGTAGTGGTGGTTTCTTTGTATTGTTTTGACAGAAAAAAAATTATAAAATTATTTTCGAAAAATGCAATGACGACGAAATTGAAATATTAAAATAACTCACCACTTTCATCAAGACTTGTGCCGAGCGCACTCATCAGCGTGCGCAGGTCCGTGTTGCTCGGGTTGATGCCGCAGATCATGCTCATCTGTATCGTATGAGAGAACATTCGTTGGTTGGTTACATACAATAATAATAATAATAATCATTAGAATTTCTCTCAAAAGCTAGATGAAAACAGCTCAAAAAATGCAACTATAGTCTATCAATAATTTTTAAATATAATCAATAAAATTTATATTTTAATTTTTATTAGATAATATTTTAGACAATAAAAGAAAATATCTTGTAGCCGACCTGCTGTATCTGATGAGCGCCCAGCTCGAGTGGCGGCCCGTCCGGCCTCAGATGCGTGCGCATGTGACGAGTGATCATGTCGCGACGACTCTGCAATTATGGTGTGGTGACCAAGTAGTAAAAGTAAGAAACGCTTGGTACTCCCTCGTACACTATAATTCAGAAACGATCTGTAATAAGTTGCTGATGTCGATATACATATTGCCAATATAAGGTGTCTCCGAAATGGGAAAAGTAAGAAAGTGCGCGGCACTCGACGCACCGCGGCATAGTTGCAGAGCGGACAGTTGTACGGCTTCTCGCCCGTGTGCGTCCGCTGATGCGTCGAGAGATGATCGGAGCGCGAGAAGACCTGGCCACAGAGCTGGCAGCCGTACGGCTTGTGGCCCGTGTGAAGGCGCATGTGTCTGGAGAGAGAGAGAGAGAGAGAGAGAGAGAGAGAGAGAGAGATTGGAAAGGAAAGAGAGAAAAGAGAGAGAGAGACAGAGAGAGGGAGAGGGAGAGAGAGAGAGAGAGAGATTGGAAAGGAAAGAGAGAAAAGAGAGAGAGAGAGGCAGAGAGAGGGAGAGGGAGAGAGAGAGAGAGAGAGAGAGAGAGAGAGAGAGAGATTGGAAAGGAAAGAGAGAAAAGAGAGAGAGAGAGGCAGAGAGAGGGAGAGGGAGAGAGACAGAGAGAGAGATAGAGAGAGGGAGAGGGAGAGAGAGAGAGAGAGAGAGAGAGAGAGAGAGAGAGAGTAAACCTCGTGAGCATGTCACTGCGACCAAAGCTCTTGTTGCATGTCGTGCACTTGTGAACCTTGGCGTTCTCGTCAGTGGACGGCGTGCGATCTCTTCAATAGAAAGTTATAGCTAGTCGCTTATCTCTCTTTATCTAGAGAGAGAGAGAGAGAGAAAGAGAGAGAGAGAGAGTGAAAGAGAGAGAGAGAGAGAGCTAAAGGAAGAGAGAGAGAAAGAGGGAGAGACAACCGCCTACCGATGCCTCGATGCGATATGCTTGGCGAGTCGATCGTGGAGCGCGAACGCCTGTCCGCAGTGCTCGCAGACAAAGGTGGCCGGCTGCTGCGAGACGTCGGTGAGCGAGCGCGACCGCCGCCACAGGGTCACCGAGTTCTGAAGCGAAAGGAGATACCGTAACCCATCGTATCGCTTCAGGACCGCGCGTGTGTGTTTGTGTGTCTTTATTCAGGTTCATTAGACACGCGCATTTTAATGACGCTCACAAGGACAGCAACCTTAACGTTTCAATCACTTTCTCTTTTTTTCTAATGACAAAATTATTGACTGGTACATATATATAGAATGAGAGTGACTCAGCACCTTGATCGGTCCGCTCGAGCCCGAGGGCGTGTCGATCGTTGCCTGGCGCGCCATGAGCTTCGGGAGATGCTCGACGGGCGGCGCGAGCAGCGATGGATTCGGCGGCGGATGCGACTGCTGATGCTGCATCTGATGATGATGATGCTGCTGCTGCGCGGCGGCCGCGGAGGCGGCGACGGCCTTTAAAAGACATTTATTATTATTTTTCTCTCTTTATCCAAAACAAGGCCCTACTCTAATTTTGGACGACGCCAATTTTCTTAGACTTTCCCTGCTAAAGTTGTGAGTGCTATTGTTTTGTGAAATTGCTATATTATTGCTATATTACTATTGTATTGCTTAAGGGGGTTATTAAAAATAGAAAAAAAGAAAAAGACGGAAATATTTTAATTTAAATTTACCGCCGAGAGCGCGAGACGTGCCTGCATCTCGGGGCTACGGTAGAGCTGCTGAATCGCGGCCATCTGCTGCTCCATCCACAGGTCGATCTGCTTCTTGTGCCCGAGCGCCTCCTGGACGCCGAAGGTGAGCTGGAGAAAGTGAAGAGAATATTAGGGTCCTTTCTCTCTCTCTCTCTCTATCTCTCTCTCTCGCTCTCTCTCTCTATCTCTCTCTCTCTCGCTCTCTCTCTCTATCTCTCTCTCTCCATCTCTCCTTATATTAACTTTTGAAATATTCACTGAGCTCTTTAATCTTCTTAAAGATATTAGTTCAATAAATTCACTGATTTCTTAATCTTCAAAAAAGCATTAAACCTCTCAATTTTGTAACATTAAACTAATATGAATAAATTAAAAAAATTAAAAACCGCATTTACATCGGTCGTAGAGAGCGAGCAGCCCTCGTCGACTGTCGGCTGTCGCGAGCAGCGACGCGAGATGGAGCGAAGGTCAAAGTCGTCCACCTCGGACTCCTGTGTCAATTTTATTTTACGTTTGAATTTCGCGCCATTTTCTACGTCTTGTTTTCCTCTTCTTCTTCTTCTTCTTCTTGTTCTAGCCCTTGACCACTAATAATTGCACATTTCAAATGTACTTGGGTCCCGTCACGAAAAGCAGGAGGAGGAGGAGGAGCTTACGGTAGCGCTTCCGGGTGGCGGGCTGCTCGTGCTGCGCTGCTTGGCCGGCGGCGGATGTGCAGCCGATGAGGCGGTCGGCCTTCGCTCTTGCTCCGCTTCGTACTTTTGCAGCAGCCGCTTCTTGTACTGACCGGTCGAGCGGCTCGCGCAATTCGATGTCAATGGGACCTAGAGAGAGAGAAAAAAAATGGGGTTTTAAATTTCCCGCCATTTCTCTACCATTTGAATTTCCCGCCATTTCTATATCATTTCAATTTCCCGCCATTCCGTCAACTACAGTAGCCAGAAAACGCGTACCGAAATAGTCGACGTGTCCATGTGTTCGTCGGAAGCGCCCGACGACGACGCGGCCATCTCACCGTCTGAGCGAGATCGCTCTCTGCGAAGTTGGCGGTAATTTAAACTTTGTTTTGGCGCCAAATTAAATTTTACATCCTACAGTATCTTCGGTTATGAGTATTCTGACCGGTCAAGCGGAACGAGAAGAGAGGCGGCAGCGG
>CALZFC010000017.1:2210000-2220000 GCA_945643635.1 Allodiplogaster sudhausi | reverse complement strand
GGGGGAGGGGGTGGCACTAACCACTCCTCTCCCATTTCCACTCGAACTCCACCTACACTCTCTATCTCCTGTTCTCTAGTCTCTCGCCATCACTCCCCCGCTTCTGTGAATATGTTTCCCGCCGTGCAACAGTAATCTTCTCTTTTCTCGTTCGCTACTTCGCTACTCTTGCGGAGTTCACACACGGGAGAACCGTGATAAGCGGATAAGAGAGAGAGAGAGAATGGAAAAGACTGTAAGAAAGAAAAGAGAGAGACAGTAAAAGGTAGAGAGGGAGAGAGGGAGATAGAGGGAATTTAGAGAGAGAGAGAGAGGCATACAAAGATAGAGATGGTGGCAGAGAGAGAGAGAGAGTGAACAGGGTGGAGGCGGGGTTAGGCTCATCAGCAACATGCCAATCCCTGGTGAAGAATTGACGTAGAGAGAGGGGGAAAGAAAGAGCAAGAGAGAGAGAAAGTGAGAGTAAGAGAAAGAGAGATAGAGAGAGAAAGAAAGAGAATGAGTGATATGACGTTACTGTCTGGATAAGGCGCTTATTATTTACATGCTATTTTCAAGTGTTTGCTCAGTAAGACTGAAGAGACAAAGATCACAGGGAATGATATGATAAAAAAAATGAATGAGAAGTAACAAACACTTGAGGGGATACTAGTTGGAATCTTTAGCCTCCCAATCTTATTTCCGCATGACTAAGCCAACTTCCTTTCCCACTCTCAGAATACTTGACACGAATATTTTGTGCGCGAAGCTCCGCCCAGGAAACTGCCACTTATCGCGCGATGCGCGCACACTTTCCCGCCGATGCCGCAGGGAAAAGGAAACAACAATCTATAGAAACAAGAGGCGTCTGGTGTGGAAGCAGACGACAGGAAATAAAGAAAATATGAAAACACTTCCTGAGCGGATATTAAATTCAACCCTTTTTTGCGACAGGTGTAGAATAAACAATAATGGCATTTTGATATCTACACATGTTAATTGAATACTAGCGCGAATACTGTAAATAATTATGCTGAATAGAGAATTTTATCGCCTTTTCTAGTCTTAGGTAATGGAGGGGGGGGGGGGGGTTTAAGAAAAATAAAAATTTAAAATAATAATGTTTTATATGATCGTATGTACGTACCCGTGCAGTAGATCGCTCCTTTGCAAAGGCTCGTCTTCTTTGTTGCGCCGGTGCTGTGGTGGTGGTGTTTGGCTCTTCGTCAGCAGAGGTTACGCTAGCTTCGCCGGATGCAGAAGTTCCTCTCGGGACCACAACTACTGTAGGTCTGACTACGGTAGGCGCAGAAGATGACAAGGAAGACGAGGCGGCGCCCGCGCACGACGACTCGTCGAAAGAGACGACCGAACGGGCGGGCTGGAAAAAGAAAAAAAGAAAATTTAAAATAATTTAAAAATGTAAAATATTGACCGATTTCTTCGATTTGATCAGTAATCCGAACAGTTTCTACATATAAATGTTGTACTCGTGAATTAATGCATATTACATATATGTTTATATTGTTTTGGCATTTTTTTTGGCTTCCATCAACGTTTCCGTCTCCGAAGACAATAAAATGGACATTCAAACATTTCGCAAATGATAAAAAGCGGAAAATACAGGTATTCAGTCGTTTGAGATAAGCAACCGTTAGTCGTAAAGGCTTGTTATTGACACTTGGGCACAGAGATTAAAAAAGACAGAAAGGAAAAGGCGAAAGATAGAAAGAAAGAGAATGAGAGATCTCCTAATCCTCAGAAATTGCAGATCAAAAACAATTATGAATGTGGGTGACACCATAGGATGAACATGAACATGAATAAAGTAATCCGAGAAAGTCATGCGGTGGGCGTTTGTCTTTTTACTGATTAGGCCTCGAGACATATTAATTGTAAGAATTCACATGAATCAGCTACATGTTGAAGATTATCCTCAATGATGGCTGAGATGGAGAGAGCGATAGAGAAAGAGAGCGAGAGAGAGAGAGAGAGAGAAATAGAGAGAGAGAGAGAGAAGGAGAGAGTTAGAGACGGATATAGTGAGCGAGATAGAGAGATGGATATAGAGAGATAGAGAGGGATATAGAGAGCGAGATATAGAGATGGAAAAGAGAGCGAGAGCGAGAAAGAGAGAGAGAGAGAGAGAGAGAGAGAGAGAGACCAAGATGGTAAGCGAGTGGGCAATTACGTTTGCATAGCGAATAGGAGGCAGAGGTGGAGAATGAGGATTCATAGACATAATGACGTCTGTGTGCGCATGGTAACGCTTAATATATTAATTAGAGAAAAGAGAGAAAGAGAGAGTGAGACAGATGTAGAGAAAGAGAGACAGAAACAAGATGAGAAAGAGAAAAAAGGACAGAAAGAAGGAGAGAGAGAGAGAGAGCGAGAGAGAGAGAGAAAAGAGCGTTAGCGCTAACGAAATGACAGAGCGGATTCTGCGAAATTGTAAAAAAACAAACAAACAAAGGTTCTCCCTATTAAAAAAAAGATGTGAAGACCATATTTGCTTCAGAAAATTAAACAAGAAAGATGATCAAATGTACATATATGTGTACATACATACATACATAGATACAATAAGAATCTCAACCTGTAACACTGTTTTCTGCAAAATAAGGAAGCTGTTTTGCCAACGAATAGGAATAAGAATTAAAGAGTTGTTTGTATCAAGAGGTTGAGAGAGTTGAGAGAGAAAGAGAAGCAGTGAAAGAAGAGAGAGAGAGAAACGGAGAAAAAAGAAAGAGAGAGAGAGAGAGAGTGAAAGAGAAATCGAACTTAAGAGAAAAAAAAGAAAATTAACCAGAGATGTCTCGATTCGAGATTGTCGTTAGGCAATTTAAACATGGAAATCTCGCTAACAACTACACGTCAACCGGAAACTCTCTCTCTCTCTCATACTTATCTTTTTCCTTTGATTTCCTGCTTGTCTCGCTCTCTCGCGCTCTCTCTCTCTCTCTCTCTTTCTATCTATCTCTCTCTCTCAATTCCTTAATTTCTGCCTCTTCTCTCTCTCACTCTCTCTCTCTCTCTCTCTCTCTTTCTCTCTTCCTTTCCAAGACTCAATAGCCTATCAGCGATTAAGCTTTACGCGTAACGATAACGCGTGTTAAAGAGAGGGGAAATTAGAGACCGTGAGATGTGACAGGCAGTCCATTGATTATTGATTGTTTTGTCGTTCTAAACGAGATCATTCTTTTTTAACGAAAATTATTTTAAAAAATCGGTCCGATCTTTCTGACCGGAAAGTTGATGCTGTCCTTCGAAGAACAAGTAATAGTTTGTGTGTTCTGTTTTGCGATTTCTAATCAAGGAGCGTAAGAGAGCGGAAGAAAGCTGCTGTGTTTGCTGAGTTGAAAAGCAAGCATAGACTCCCGCTTCCGGCTAGGTCTATGAGAGTTCGGAAAGTAGACAACAGAGAGTGAGAGAGAGAGAGGGAGAGAGCACTAGAGATAGAGAGGGAGAGCACGAGAGAGTGAGCGATAGAGAGGGAAAAGAGAGAGAGAGAGAGATCGAAAAGCTCAATTAATTCACGCACAGACACAGTAAATCATTAGAGAAGTGTAGCCAAGAGATCAGAACAGACTATGGCGTCTAAGAGACAGAGTGAGAGAGAGAGAGAGAGAGAGAAGAGGGTTGGCAGACAGAGAGGGGGAGAGAAAAGAGGGTTGGCAGACAGAGAGAGGGAGAGAAAAGAGGGATGGCAGACAGAGAGAGGGAGAGAAAAGAGGGTTGGCAGACAGAGAGAGGGAGAGAGAGGGAAGGAGAGAGAGAGAGGAATCAAAGTTAATTGGAGCACAATGTAGAGAGCACTAGTGAAAGAAAGAAAGAAAGATACAAATGCATACTGTATGTATGTATGTGCATACATAGATACATAGAAATAAGTGAACAGTTCTTCCGTCGTGTAAAGAGCTCGCCCTTGTTCGCCTCGACAAATAGTATCTCTCTAGAGTGGAAGAAGAGTCCAAAGGTCCAAATCTTATTCGTCTCCCTCCCTCTCTCTCTCTCTCTCTCTCTCTCTCTCTCTCTCTCTTCCTCAAAGCAGCTTCTTTCTTTCCAGAAGTACTACTGTTCTCGATGGACCCGATTCACATCGATGGCCCGTACTTGAGAAAGATGATCTGTTTATCTACGCGGTTCGTATGTTGATCTATTCGTACTACGTGACCATCTGGTCTTTAACGGGGGGGGGGGGAGTCTACCAAATAGTAGCTTGCAGAGCGCGTTGTTGCTGGAAGCAGCAATATATTGAGAAGGTGTTCCAAAGTCAAGTCCAAGTCTACAAAGCGCGCAAAGGCAAATAAGTGATTAATAATAAATAGATGGCTTTAAAAAAAATATTTGAGAAAAATTCTCTCTCATTCTCTGTCACACTCATCATACTTTTTGGCATTGGCTATAATGAAGGGAGCTGAAAAAGAGCCAGTCGGAGGAGATTCGGGTGTGGTTCAAAGGACGTGGACGTCGTTTCCGCTTCGACAACCCTTGTCTGCCAACACTCACTTGAGAGGGAGAGAGAGAGAGAGAGAGAGAGAGAGAGAGGGAATAAGAGAGAGAGAATAAAAAAGAAAGAGAGATAGGTAGAGCGAGAGAGAATAAGAGAGAGAGGGGAATAAGATAGATAGGGAGAGAGAGAGAGAGAGAGAAAGAGAGGAGGCGGATATCCTTGAGAGAGATCTCTCTCTCGTACACGCCTAGCTAATCCATAGACGACGCACTTATTTCTCTCTCTTTCTCTTTCACTCACTCTCTCTCTCTCTCCAGCTTCTCAGTTATTTCCACCGACCGCAAATGCCTCACTTCGAGAGTGCGAAGCAGTCAAGCACTTCTATATCTTGCCTTCTCTCTCTCTCTCTCTCTCTCTCTCTCGCTCTCTTGCCATCATCGTGTTCATGAGGCAATTAATTCGCTTTCCGTCCGTCGACCGACTCGGATGCCAAATCCCTCACCCCTCACTCTCTCTCGCTCCAGATGCTGCTACGCACACACTCACGTGGCTGCGACATTATTGGGAGAGAGAGAGAAGGAGAGAGAGAAGGAGAGAGAGAGAGTGGAGAGAGAGACAAAGAGAGTGAGATGCGACAGAGAGATGGAGAAGTGGTTTCGCAGTTTACTGCTACCGCAAGACGACGAACGCGCTAACTAGCCAGTAAACTTTCGGGAAGTCCCTCCTCGTTCGGCTGTGAGAGCTAGCTGGCGGAAGAATGAGACGGAGACGGAGAGAGAGAGAGAGACAGAGAAAGATAGAGAGAGAGAGAGACAGAGAGAGAGACGGAGAGTGAGAGAGAGGTGTTAAGAGGTTAAGCACGTATTACGAGGCGGAGAGGAAAATATTAAGCGAAAAAAGTACACAAATTAAATGTAAGATGAAATACGCCTTGAAATTCGAGGTAATCTGGGCGTAAAATATGAGAATAAGTACGCCGGATTTGCAAAGGCTTGCGCTGTGGCCGGAAACGTCTGGGACGGTGAGGTGATTTTTGATCCGCGAGGGAGGAGAGAGAGAAAGAGGGAAATAACGAGAGAGAGAGAGAGAGAGGGAGAGAGAGAGAGAGAACGAGAGAGAGAGGGTAGAAATAGAGAGAGTGTAAGAGAGAGAGGGTAATAAGGAGAGAGAGAGAGAGAGAGAGAGAGAGAGATGGAAAAGAGAAGATAATAAGAAGCGCTGCGCCTTGTGACTCGGAATTACGTGTGTATTTATTTGCCGCCGTGCGCCAACAGCCCGTTGCTAGGCAGACACGAACACACACTCATTTAACCGTGGGAGGGAGGAGGAGAGGGATAAGAAAGCACAAGCGGGATGGATATGCGCGAGATTATCGGAAGAGTCAAAGAAAGGGAATGAGAGAGAGAGACAGAGAGATAGAGAGAGAGAGGGTAACAGTGAGACAGAGAGGGAGAGAGGTAGAAAGACAAAGATAGAGAAACAAGAGATGAATATAATCATAAGACAAAATGTAACATAGAAACGGAGGTGGTGACGAACACACATGTATAATCCGGATCTGATTACCATTAGGCGCAGTTCTTTCTCTGTCTATCTGTCTCTCTCTCTCTCTCTATTATCCCTTCCTCTCTTCTCTCTCTCTCTCTCTCGTTTTCTCTCTATATCTTCTCGTTCTTTCCATTTCTCTGTCCCTTTCTCTCTCTCTCTCTTCTCTCCCGCTCTCTATGGGAGCGAACGTCAAATGCGCGAAGCAAGGTGAGAATATTATATGGCAGGATCAGGAAGCTCATGTCCGTTCGAAAAGTTCACAATGGCTTGTCCAATCCAAGGGGGAAAGAAGCACAGAAACCACGGTTTGAATTTGCCGCCAAATCAGCAGGTTGCAATAAATCTTTGCAATCTTCGTCGAAATGAAGGCGTCTCGCCTGCTCATCAACATTCGTGACCCTTCTCGGCTTGTTAATTAAGATGCCATGTAAGAGCATCAAAGTCCACGGGCCGTTGCAACTGAGGCCATGCGGACTTTTGGCGGTTCCCGGAACGAAAGAAGGTCATCCTGATTGTGCACTTTGAAAGGAGCACACGGTTGACGGGGGGGGGGTGCTACAGTATGCCACCATCAAATGCCTAATTCAAGGACCGGATTGGGGATTGCCGCATCAAAGAGATTCGACTAGTATGTAGGTTTTAGTATGCTTGGCAGAGACAAATTTAAAAAATGGCACGAAATTGAGTAAAAGTGCGCGAAAACAATGTCTAATCGATTCTCCATATCAGAAAGGATCTCGAAACAATGATGAACCAACGAAACTGACGCATGGCTAAAAGGCGCAAGATCAAACAATGTTTAATTGTAAGAAGCGAGAAAAAAAAGTACGCGTTCAAAGGTCGACGACATGTCTTTGATCTCCATAGTCTCGTCTCGCAATAGCTTCGAAAACTCGCATGTTCTAGGGTGCGCATGAGTAAGCGCATGCCTCATTTGCGTCTTTGTCTTGGCTCTAGTGGCTTCTGAGAAGTCTCTGTGAGAGAATGACGTGTGCGCGTGGGATATAAGATGGAATCATATTACTTACTACTCCTAAGGAAAAGGGTGCTCGATTGTGAGGAAAATGGATGGGAAATAAGAGGAGCATGAATAGCGCACAATGACTTTGGTATTTATGCCTTTTATTTTTTAATACTAATTAAAAAAATCTAATTCCAAAAGTTATCACACTCATCATTGGAAGGTAAAATATTATATATGACGGTGCCAAATGAATAAAGGAATTTTTTCTTGAGTATTCGACCCGCTAGGCACATTTGCGCGAAAATATACATGCACTTTTTTGCATATGCTTAAATGAATCTACAAAATTGGCTTTTAAAAAAAGTATGAGTACATTTTTGGGTCGACAATGCAAAAACAACCGTTTTTTACTTGGCACCGTCAAACATATAAATATGTAGGTACACAAATAAAAGGACTAAAGAGTGGAATGAATCCACCGCCCCCACCCCTCACCCTACTCTCTTTCTCTTCTCTCTCTCTCTCTCTCTCTCTCTCTCTCTCTTCTCTCTTCTCTCGCTCTCTCTTCTCTCTCTCTTCTCTCTTCTCTCGCTCTCTCTTCTCTCTCTCTCTCTCTCTCTCTCTCTCTCTCTTCTCTCGCTCTCTCTTCCACTTGGAAGTGAGGGTGGAGAGGAGCGAGGATCCTTGGTCTCGTCTCGGCAGTAGCTTTTGGCTGTTGCTTCCCATCAGAGAGAGACAGGTGAATAGGTCGGGGGGAGATAACGGGAAGCGGAAGAGTGAGTGCCACATGACCCTGTGTGATACGGCGCAGGAGATAGGAGTGAAAAGATAATAGAGAGAGCAAGAGAGAAAGAGAAAGCAAGAAAGAGAGAGAGAGAGAGAGAGAGAGAATGAGAGCAAGAGAGATAGATAGAGACAGAGAGAGGGAGAGAGACAGAGAGAGAGAGAGAGGGAAGAGGAGAGAGAGGAATATCGAGAGCCAGAGATGAGCGCAGAGGGTTGTCCGGGCATGAATTTTGCCAGGCCATAAGCAGACCATATTCGACATGGCGCCGTCGCACATTATAAGCCGCTTATCTCAAGGGAGGATGAGAGAGAGAGGTTGGAATTGGTAAGAGAGAGAGAGAGAGAGAGAGAGAGAGAGAGAGAGAGAGAGAAACAGAGAGAGAGAGAGAGAGAGAGAGAGAGAAAGAGCAGAGAAATTGAGAGAGACGAGAGAGAGACGAGAGAAAAGTGAAGGAGAGACACCTCTCTGATTGTAAAAGGGTGAATGAAGTGGCAACCACCACCCTTCCTTTGCCAACTCTACACGGGATCATGAATGAATGATGGCAACAAGAAAGTCAGAGTAAAAGTGAGAGGGAGAACCTCATCGTCATTCTTGATTGGCTTTATAATAAAAGAGAGCCTAAAGCCGATCAAAAAAGGACGTCATGAGTTCCAGCAAGAAATGAAAAATGTGTGCAGATCAGCGAAAGGTCAGACTACATTCAAAGACAGGGCGATTCAAGGTGGAATGAATGAGGTTAAAGTGCCTGTTTCCTTTTGATTTTGTCTTGCAACCTTGTAGGTTCCCTTTAAAAAAACACACTGTATCTTCCCAGAGTTTTCGAGAGGTTCCCTCTGATTGTGAGAGTGAGAGAGAGAGAGAAAACTTCGTTCATGATGACATGTATGTATGTATGTATGCTTTGCCCATATATATATTTGATGTTCAATAATCTTTTTTTTGCGTGGCAATAATTAAGTATGAATGCTGTTCGATTCATACGTATGCAATAGACAATTAGATTGGTAGAGATTATCCCGAGAGTAAATATTTTCATAGTTATCATATCATATCATACGTGCATGAATGGAAGCATTGATAATATGAAGAATACGAACATAAAAGGAAGAAGGAAATATGAGAAGCCCTTATCAGCACCTAATCTTCGCAAATCTTTTCTAGGAATTTATTTTTTCTCTAATTTTTTTCTTCTTCTTCTTCTCAAACAAGAGAATCGACGCAAGTAGAGAAGGAAGACCCGCGCAGTATGAATTTGTTGAGATCTTTTGATGGCTTCCAGAGAAAAGAAGACAAAAAAACAATATAGAATTTAAGTCTATGACGAACGGAAAAAGAAGAAAAGCCTTCGAGCACGAAAGAATGAAAATGCATATCAACAGATATCTTCTCAATTTCATTATCAAGGCTCTGACTTATCCGCACGGATAATCCCAATGTTTACGACAAGAATGCGTTGTGGGGTTCTGAGAGGAAAAGCTACCGATCAAAGCTCTCTCTCTCTGTCTGTCTCTGCCTCCCTCTCTCTCTTTTCTTTATTTCTCTGCATCTTTCTCCTTCTCTAACTCTCTCGCTCTCTCGCTCCCTTTTCTTTCTTTATCTGCCTCTCTCTCTCTCCTGATCGTGGATTATGAGAACTTATGTCTAACATGATTAATGTCCTTCTGATATACATTCTATATCTTCCACTTGTAATCGGCAGTAGAGAAAGAGAGAGAGAAAGAGAGAGAAAGAGATAGAGGCAGAGACAGAGAGAGAGAAACAGAGAGATCCAGCTGTCGGGCTTCTCCGAAAAAAGAAATGACACAAATATGCATATGATTTCTGCTCGGACCTAATATGAAATCATCGTTAGAGACGAAGCCGTCTTGCGATCTCCTAAAAATAGTCTCAGGTCCCGAGGGAGGAAGATGGTTGTAAAACAAAATCACGGTCTTCCAGAGATTCCTCATACTGGCCGACGACTAATGCGTCGTATATTTGTTATGCCCAGAAGAAATGCTTTCAGCTAAAGAGAGACCGAAGATAAGATTGGCAAGTCTAAGGAATGATAAATGAAATCATCGGCAAACTCTGTCCCCATCACGGAATACTAATGCGTCTCTGAAATTTGAACGAGGAACTTGGTCTAAGATACATAAAATATGTTATTTTAAGAAAATGCGATTATGAAGGAGGAATAAGCATGGTATACATATGTAAGAATTCGAATAGGCAGCAAGAACGAGGGCTCGGGCGTAAGAATTGTGCGTTGAGTGGGAGAGAGAGA
>CALZFC010000017.1:2147500-2205000 GCA_945643635.1 Allodiplogaster sudhausi | reverse complement strand
CCTTTTTGGGCTTGTGTCTCAGGCAAAAAGGCGCGAATTCAAACGTCATTTTTTGGCTGAATACAAAAAAAAAAACGATCTCACCCGCTTCAGATGATTTTCGTTCGATCGGCGAGCAAACACGGGAGAAGCCGAAAGTCTCTTTTGGCGGCACGTCTTCTGCAGAACGATGACAGAATTGTGGCCACTCGGGTGGGGGTTGACTTTTGTTCGCGGCTTCTGCTAGTTAGTGGCTGCCTCTCGCACGTACGACCTTAAAAAAATAGTAAAAAAAAAAAGTAAAATTAATTAAATGGTAGTGACGCAGATATGTATGTTCATATATACAAAATTTAACAACAACCGTGTAAAATAATCATCACGGCTCGGAATGAGCGCAAAAACAATTCGGCGTTAAAGTGAGAGAGATAGTAGTGACAGAGCGTGTGGATTAATTTATTTTTCTGATTTCCAACAAGTGATAAATTCTGCCAATTCAGAAATCTTAGCAGTATAATGAAGTATGTAGCAAAAGTAATTAATTAATAATAAAAGTAACACAAATTTCATCGATGAACGCCTACAAACGCTAATGCAACAATCAGGAACATATTAAATGAGTTATCATGCTATTGCGCGCGCCATTTGTTTGGATAAGACAATTAAAATAATAATAATAAAGATTTCTAATATTTTTAGATGATAATCTAGATGAGCGGCGCGTTCAAAGCTAACTGTTTAAAAAGCTATATATATATATATAGCTATACGTGGAGAGTACATTTCCGAGGCGTGTCGCCTTGCTCTTCTTCATGTCAAACATACGAGGGCGGGTGACACTGTCAAGGACACTTTCATTCGTTCGGCTCACACGGTAGTCATTCGTTATAGAAGAACATCAGCCACACTAACAACGCCTACGTAAATGAAGAGAGGAGAGAAGATGAAAGAAGAGTGTCAACCGGGAGGGGTAAGAAGAGCCAGAGAGAATGACGAAACATGCGAGCCAATGGGCTTGATTTCAAGAGGAAAGTTAGAGCGAGCTGCCACAAACAGTTCCCTCCCTGATTAAATTAATTTCTATTTTTAAATTATTGAATATTCTGAAATTGCGAAATGGAAAAGTTTAATCAATAACTTAAATTCTCACCATAGTATTCCATAAAAAGGTGGTGAACAATTGTCAAGATAAAAGATGAACTTTTAAAATGTATGTAAATTTGAATTATATTTTTGAAGTTTTATTTATTACAAGCAGAAGTATAAAAAAAAAGTATGTACGTAGTGTGATCGCTCATAATCCCTGATAAAGTTCACGCGCCACCGGCTAAAACCGCTCTGTCTCTCTGTCTGACCCTCTCGTTCTTTTGCTACCTTTCTCTCTAACTATATCATCATCACTCTCTCTTTCTCTCTCTTCCTCTCTCCCATTTCTCTCTCTTTCTCTCTCTTTCTCTCTCCCATTTCTCTCTCTTTCTCTCTCTTCCTCTCTCCCATTTCTCTCTCTTTTCTCTCTCTCTGTCTATCTCTCTCTCTCTCTCTCTCTCTCTCTCTCTCTCTCTTCTGTTCGACCAACAAGGTGAGGGTGGAAGAAGGGGTGGTGGCTGGGCGCGCTTTAGTCGACTGCTGAGATAGAAGAGATGGGAGGTGGAGGAGGAGGACGATTTGGAGAGCGTGTGTGGGGGAGTGGGCGGCGGCAATAAAGAGAAAAGACAAGAAGGTTCTCTCTCTCTCTCTCTCGCTCTCCCTCTCTCTCTCTCTGTCTCTCTCTCTCTGTCTCTCTCTCTCTATGTCTCTCTCTCTCGCTCTCTCTCTCTGTCTGTATCTCTCTCTCTCTGTCTCTCTCTCTCGCTCTCGCTCTCTCTCTTCTTCATTACGCGCCAGGTTCAAAAAGATCACGCACGGAAGTAAGAAAGACACGCGTAGACTGTGCGATGGATAACGTGATGATAATAATGATAGAGCAAAGTTGTAGCTATATATTTTATACTAGGAAAAGTTACTATAAAGTATTGCTAAACAGATTAATACTTATTCTATAGAAAGCGCGCTATAACTAGAAAGTTTATTTTGCTGAATTAGGGCAAAGTCTATCGAGCAATAATCTGCTTAAAAAGATTTGATATAAAAAAAACGTTGAATTAAATTAGGATGACGTCATCGTGTATAGAATTTATTGTTAAAGGAGCTGTCCATGGAGATTACAATGTTACTGAATTTTTTGTTAATACTATCCGGTCCAACTAGAAACACCATTGGGAAAAGTGAGAATGCGTCCTGAAGGGGCCCTGAGGAGAAAAACCACATTTTCCCCACGCCGTACTGTAGAATTTAGGGAGTGACGTCATCACCCCTTGCCTATTTTGTCCGCATGCACTTCCTCATTATACCAGAAAGAAGGTGAAAACTAGGTGCGAAGCGGAAAGCCATGCTTGAGATTCGAGGGAAGAGAAGAGAGGCAGAGAGAAAAAGGCTCACAAAGGCTAGTTTGTAGTGATGGATACTGTGCTAGCATACCGCCAAAATTTTTTACAATATCTTGCGCGAATTCAAACGTTAGTTCTGCACAAGCGGCTTTCAAACTCCATGGATAGTTCCTTTAAATGAAGAGAGAGAGAGAGAGAGAGAGAGAAAGAGAGAGAGAGAGAGATAAAAGAGAGAGAGAGGGAGGGAGTGAGAGAGAGAGAAAGGGAGAGAAAGTGAGAGAGAAAAGAGAGAGAGAAAGAGAATGTGAGAGGGAGAGAAAGTAAGAGAGAAAGAGAGATAAATGGTATTTTCTGACGTGCTTCCTTCCTTGATGAGCCGAGCACAGCCGGGGCCGACTTGACACGGCCATTCTAGTGTCTTTCTTCAGTATAGCGCATTTCATATCACTCTTTCTTTCACTGTCTATCTTTCTTTCTCTCTTTCTCTCTCTCTCCCACTCTTTCTCTCTCTCGCCCCAAACGCCCCGCCTTACTCATTCCCTCTCTCTTTCAACCACTCTCTCTCTCTATCCTCTCTCTCTATCTCGCTATCTCTCTCCCCCTCTCTTCCCTCTCTCTCTCTCGCCCTCCCAAGAACAAGTTTGGCCTGAGCGGGGACGAAAGAAGTCTCATCGTAATGAGCGAACGCATCGGGAACGGTGTAGAGAGGAAGATGGCGATAGGTGAGAGAGAGAAGAGAGAAAGAGAGATAGGAAAGAAATACAAGGAGAGACAAAGAGATTAGAAGACAGAAAGAGAGAGAGAGAGAGAGACAGAGAGAGAGAGAGAGAGAGAGAAAGTGAAATACCGAGAGTGACGTGAACGATGGTAAAATAGGAAGCGAGTGATCTCAAAGATCTCTGAGAGGCGATAAGAATGAGAGAGAAAATATTTGAGAAGAGGAATGGATGAGAGAAAGAAGAATTCGAGAGAGAGAGAGAGAGAGAGAGAGAGAGAGAGAGAGATAAAGTATTGGTGGTCCAGGTAAACGAGTCAAAAGGTGCAGGAGAGGATGGAAAATAATTTCGAAAACAATGTTAGCTCTGTTCAGACGAGAGGTACATAGGTAGAAATAACGATAGATAAATATGAGAAAAAGAAAGTTGATGATAATGTCTGTGAGAGAGACTGAATGAAATGGAGAGCAAAAGAAATAGAGTAAAAGATAGCGAAAGAGAGAGGAAGAGAGGAACAAAGCGGATGAGAGAGGAAGAGAGTAAGAGAGGAAGAATTAGAAGGAAAAGAGAGGGAGAGGGAGAGAGAGTGATAGAGAGTGAGAGAGTTGGGAGAGAGGGAAGGAGGTCTATGAACGCCTCTACCTCTGACGTTCGTTCCGGGTGCATCGACACAGGGACCGGAAATTACGAAAACTTCTTTATAAAGTTCTCTGCGTGATCTGATAGACACATAAAAGTAAGACAAGACACAGAAAATAAGGCCATAATGCGCCGGTTAAGAGACATGCAAAATCATAGCAAACGAAAAGAAGCAAGTGGGGTGCGCTTATTTTAAGTGTGGCAACTATTGGTCTTCTCTTCATAAATTCCTAATTTTGTTTAATGTTCAATATTTCTGTAAATATTTCTAAAAAAGGTAAATAAAAAAAAATTTATTTCAATTGGCAAAGAAAATCAAAGTTACTTTGTTGCCATTGATTGGCTACAGTATGCTCTGTCTTGATAGCGTAGTGACAATTTTTCAGTTAATCTAATTATTATTCCTCAAGGATGCCAAAATTTCAATCTTGAATATGTGCCTTTTTTGACTGACAAAGGTGGTGAGAGAGCGTGTGATTTCGAGAGACGCGACTACATTAGTGAGAAGGAAAATTCAAATATATGATGTATATTACGGCAAAGTTTCATGCTCTTTTATTTGTGCTTTAGGTTGTTGCCAAATCAAGTTCGCCTACTTTGATCTTTTGTGACAATGATACGATGATTTATCCTCGTGATATATGCACTTGGCAGCCAGAGCCCACGCAGTTGGACGAGCTGCTGCTGCTGCTCAAGCAGCAGCCAGCTCCCACACAGACACATACTCACAATCAGGGAGACTTTCAGAGAGAGAGAGAGAGAGAGAGAGAGAGAGAGAGAGAGAGAGAGAGGAAGAGATAGGGAGAGAGAGAGGGAGAGAGAGGGAGAGAGAGGGAGAGAGATTGAAAGATAATAAGAGAGAAAGATAGTACGTGATCTTTATTTGATCTTTATGATCATGTAGTTTATTTCGTCACATCCTTAAAGATGTATATAAACAATTAAGTGAGAGAGATAAAGAAAGAAAGTGAGAAAGAGAGTGAGAAAGAAAGAGAGGAAAATTATGCATTTTCTTCACACTTTTTTTTGTCCCGATAAAACATCATTTGGCATCGTTATATGAAGGGAATAAATAATATTTATTATTATAATTACTATTATAATCATAATCATAAAGCGACACGAATCATCTAGATCATCTCGGCCTGCCCGAGTGAGCCATTCCTTCTTCTCGGTGGCGTTTCCTTGGCCAAGCTGATGATCGGCTCCGATGGACGCCGCTTGGCATCGTCGCCGACGCGCAAGAGACGCCGTGCTTCTCTCAATAGACACATATTCACTTCCCGCGCAAAAGTTATTCAAAACTGAGAGCAAACGAAACTTTATTCAGGTGAAATGGCGCCAATTCAAATGTGGATTTTCAGTTCGTTCACTAACCTTTGATAAGAGGGCACGTAAATGATGGTGACCGCGGGCGCGATAATGTACTCTGATTGGAGGGCCTGAAGTATACAATTTTGCGTTATATATCTATATATTAGTTCCCTGCTAAAAATTGTGGCACTCGCAATGAATTTTTTTGGTCAGGCCATTGCATACGGCCCAACTGAACTCTTTACGGCTCAAGAAATTTGGTCGGGAAAATCTTTAGGGGTTATTGTTTAATTATGTGGTATTGAGTGTTTTTTTTATATTTTGATATTACAGGACATCCTAAAGGACGACGACCATCTACAAATATACATATAATGAATGTTTGAATTGCCGCGTTCTCTCTTCGAGTAAGCACTCTTATTCACTCGTGTTATTACAAGCCGACATGGTCGTCGTCCTTTAGGATGTCCTGTAATATCAAAATATAAAAAAAACACTCAATACCACATAATTAAACAATAACCCCTATTTGGTCGGGAAAATCTTTAGGGGTTATTGTTTAATTATGTGGTATTGAGTGTTTTTTTTATATTTTGATATTACAGGACATCCTAAAGGACGACGACCATCTACAAATATACATATAATGAATGTTTGAATTGCCGCGTTCTCTCTTCGAGTAAGCACTCTTATTCACTCGTGTTATTACAAGCCGACTTCGTGAAAATAGAACACGCGCGAATTTAAATGCGAAGAGGGGCGCCTATTAGAAATGTCACATAATTTTTCAATGGTCGCTCTCCTTTAACTGACAGCAAAGATGGACGACTCGAGTGCGCCCGAACGGACGACGTCCCAGCGGCCGAGAGCCATGCAGCCGAGGCTGTATACGGCGATGCCGACGAGCATGAATTGGATCGTCAGCATCTGAGCACAAGTTTGCGGGGCTTAAAGGTGCGGTAGACAAGTGGGCGGGGCTTAAAGTTACGGTAGACAAGTGGGCGGAGCTTGAAGGTACGGTATACAAGTGGGCGGAGCTTGAAGGTACGGTAGGCAAGTGGGCGGGGATAAAAGGTACGGTAGACAAGTGGGCGGGGCTTAAAGTTACGGTAGACAAGTGGGCGGGGCTTAAAGGTATGGTAGACAAGTGTTCGGGGTTTAAAGGTACAGTAGATAAGTGGGCGGGGCTTAAAGATAGGTAGACAAGTGGGCGGTACTAAAAGGCACAAGTGGGCGGTGCAAAAATGTACGCCTGACAAGTTGGCGGGGCTAGCTTGTCCAATAGACTAATGGGCGTGTTTTGGCGCTACAGTAGGGAAGTGGTGGGTTTTTTTTGGGACTGTCAACAACACAGTCTTCCCTCGGTGAACAAGAAGAATTGTGGAATTAACAAAAGGAAGTTGGTAAGTAAAAAAAAATAACCTCGACAAATCGTCGTCTGCGCGTTGGACGACATCTTCCGATCGGCGCTATACGCCGAGTGAATCGTGCTGATCCGGTTGAGAATGGCACGGCGCGAGCGGACAATGATGACGGAGAGGGCGAACGTGCCGACGAGCAGGTAGCAGATGAAGTAGATGCTGCTGCTGCGGCTGGTCATCCCGACGTAGCCTGCATGTTATGGCAGGCATGCATACTTATTAATTAATTAATTAATTAGTTTATTAATTTATTAATTTATTTAAGACATCGTTATGATGTAAGAACATTTAGGGGATGTTGCACGAAAAAGATTGCTAAATTAGTAAGTATTTAACAGTTGAGAGGAAAATGCATGTCTCATGAAGAATGTTGATATAGATAAAGGGACATGGGTAGAATTATTGAAGAAATAAAATTATTAAACTGAAAAAAGATTGCTCAAACCGCTGAAAATGAGGCTTGATTGATTGGCAAGGATCACGGCGGCCCGTCCGGTCGTTGCTTGAACAGCTCATCAACGATCATCTCATCAGATGCGCGATCCTTCACGAAGAAGATGTTCAAGATGAGCTCTCCTCTTTCAGAAGATCCCTTCTAGCTTTTAATCCAAATTAAAAGAGACAATAATTATTTGCGTTATATAGAGCCAAATCTCGCAAGTAGCAAGTAAAAGAAATTGGAGTGGACTTATTGGGTATTGTTTGTGTGCTTTGAACAATGCATAGACAATTGGACTTTGTCCCTCGTAATTGCCTCGTCACATATGTGCTTACATATTTTCGACCAAACAAAGCCCTCATGAAAAGCCCTTAAGCCATGACTTCATGTTTTGGAGTCGTATGTATGCCATAATGGAACGTTGTTTTCAAGTAAACATTTATAAGCCACTGAAGTTTTATACTAGCATTAAGGTAACCCTTGAAACTGAAAGGGTCAATAAATGCTCCCCCAATAGCCCAGCAAGCCTACTAGTGCTACAGTACAACCTGGGTACAGTACTAACTACAATCATCGATGCCTATGACCTTGCCTTCACGCACCAGGCCCAGTCCTTGATTGTGAAATAAACTTATTTAAAGGAGGGCGATCACCGAAAAGTCATTGACGATAAATGAACCATCTTAGTAGTTTTTGAATAGTCTGGGGCATGCAGAAAAAGAATATGTATATGAAAATGTACAAGAAAGTTCCATATTCAAGTATAATGAACTTTAAAATGCAAATTTTGAATGAATTTGTGATTGGTGTGCCAGGGAAAAAGCAGACCCCATCGGTAGAATCCCAACTTCACGGCCACGTACCCATCGCGGGAAAATAAAATTACAAGGATTTGAAGAAATTGTTATGGTGAATGCTTTATCACCTTTTGGTTTATTTGTTTTAGAAAATGTTTTTATAAATTCTTGTTACGCAGAACATTATCAAATAGGTATAACAGCAATAACAACCCGCTTCAAAAAACACACGCACATTCCTAGTCTACCGTACATTTTTGAGTAATTAAACGGACTTCCGTTCGAAGTGTTTGTACGTTTGAACGCACATTACTGTATTTTCGGCGATCGCCCTTGTTTAAGAGGCTGTCCAGGGACCTTAAAATCCACAGCACTTTCCTGTCTGCGTCTCTCGTCTTGCATGTTCTTTTCTTGTGGACTACGGTAGTTTTAAAGGTCCTAGGACTGCCTAGCTAACAGCACCGTCGGTACGGAAGTAACGAAGGCGACGATTAGAACGAGTAGAAGAACGTTTCGAAGTCTAAGCTGCGCCTGCGTTACAACGAAGTAGAGTCGCATCAGAAACATGACAGCAACGAGGCCAAAGGACCACGTGAAACCGACCAGGGAGATGGCCTGATGGAGAAAGATATAGAAGGAGAGAGAGAGAGACAGACAGGCAGAGAGATATATGTACATAGATAGTGAAAAGGAGGGCAAAGGAGTTTTTTTTTTGGCGAAGGATGCAGACAATACAAGGGATGTCTATGTATGTATGTACTACAAATGTACATATATTATATTTCCTCTTGTGTCTGCAGCGCAAGTCTGTCACAATGGCTTGATCGAGGAGACAGGACATTTTGGCTCTAGCAAGTTTTTTTTTGTCGGTAAAAAAAAACATGAAAAATATGTTTTAAAAACAAACAGGAAAAAGAGAATATGTATGTAGCTTCAAGTGAGAATTATGGATAAATGCGCACGCTTACGGTGCATGCGAAGCAGACGTGGTGAGAGAGCCGGCCACAGGGTCCGTAGTGGACGAAGGCGATCGAGGTCCACGTCGTGACGACGCGTGTCATCGACAGAAGACTCGCGAACGACGCCGCCATCTCGGAGCTCATCTTAATTGTTTTGTTTCAGAGAGAGAGAGAGAGAGAGAGAGAGAGAGAGAGAGTGGGAGAGAGCGAGCATGAGAGAGAGCAAGAGAGAGAGAGAGAGAGAGAGAGAGAGAGAGAAAGACGGTAGACAAATAGCATTTGGCAAAATCTTACCATTTCTTTTTAAAAGAGACTGACTGGCAAGAAAAAAAAGAAAAAAATTCATCTGCTCGTCATGATATGCATATATACACACTGTATGAGAACGACAAAAAAGGCGCGAATTCAAACGTAAATTTTCAGGTGCACCTGAATGCGAAGCAGAAGAGCATATCCTTGGAGATGTCGCGGAGTCGCTACTCGAATGCAGTGCATGAGCAGTGCGTTCTCGAGCAGGACTGCCAAACACACGACGGCCTCCGCCGCCAGCCATGCCGAAGAAGCCTCCTATGTCATGCATCATATCAGCACAGGTTCGTGTTTGAATTGTCAGAAGAAGAGAAAGAGAAGGAGCAGATCACAGAATAATTAACATATGTTTTGGTATTTTTTAACAAGGACCAATTCGCATTTATCTAAACTTAGGAAAACTAAACTTGTATAAAAAATCATCGTTTTAAACTTTTTCTTATTGTCTGCAATAACCAAATAATGGAATATTCGAAATTGCAATGCAAAAGTGTGGACTTTACTACAAAAAATAAAAACAATAAGGCTAAATGTTTTTCAGTTTACATCTTATATGCATGAAAAATAAACTTGGACAAAGTAATTCAGCAGCAATTCATACCATCGAGCCGGCAGTTAGGAGACAGTAGAAGAAAAAAGAAAAAGAAGAAGAAGATGAAGAAGAACGTGGCAAATTTTACGGTCCAGTGAAAAGTACCTGTACGTTTATGCAAAACAACTTAGAAGCCCATTAAAGATATTAACAAGATGTACAGATTTATTTAAAGGAGGGCGATGACTGAAAAATATTTAATGCAGGTTCGAATTGCCGCGTCTGCCCTGTGATTTATCACTCTCAATCTCGTTTGCTATTTCGCAGATCGCACAAACCCGCTGCGTGAAAATGAAATGAGAGTGCGAAGGGCCGCGGCAATTTGAAATATCACAAACTTTTTCGGAGATCGTCCTCCTTTAAAGATATCCAAGTGCTATTAATCGTTATAATAGTTTTGTTCGAGAAGCTTTAAGAGAACAAAAAGCTCACTTATCAAAAAATGTTAATGATGAAAAAGTTACAACAATCATTATCAACGGTCACGCAATTTTCTCTGTTCTCTTGAAGCCAACTCAAAAAGAAGGTCAACATCATAGCCGGAAGTAACGGATTGATTACAGCGCGCTCTACTTTCTACGTATGACACGATTGCAATTAGTACATGAATTGCCAATAAAAAAAATACTAGTTGTTTGCTCCTCTTTCCTACAAGTAATTGTCACCATTCCAAGAGGCCTGTCGATATTTGTCAAAAGTTTCTAGTTTCTAGTTTATTATTTAATTCGTTCATAATTATGCATTTCACCTACTCTGTAAATGAAAACAGGCCAACTGACAGGATTGTTGACACAAGAAGGCTAACTGGCAGGATTTGCCGGCAAGAAGGCTAACTGACAAGACTGAACACGCCGAAAAAGGCTAACTGGCAGGTTGAAAAAATTGGAAGGCCAATTGGCAGGAATTTCTGCTGGAAGGCCTATCAACAGGAGTTGGAAGGCTAATTAACAGGGTGCGACGCGGTCGCGGTAGCGGTCATCTCGGGAGCGATAATTTCGTGGTCGTTAAAGTTGCTTTTGATACAATGTTCTCCTTGCCGTGTTCTCCTCCATGTTCTGATTACCATGCATTTTGCGCTTAATTAGATGCCTATTTCGCTTTAGACAGATAGCAATTATACAGGCACGTTTCGTGCGGCACCTTGCTGCTCAGCCAACACTGCGAAGAGCCCCTCGCACTCCTTCTCATCGCTCCATCTAGAATCGCTGTTGTTTTGTCGCCTCGCCTCCTCATCTCTTTCTCCACCGAAGCTATCGGTTAATGCAATGTGATTTCTTAATGTTTAATGAAGCAGTTTACTGTTTACTTTTTTATGCTTGCCTTTATTATTAAACGATGGAATTGCTTCGAAGGAAAAATCTCAATTCTCCACTTTCGTTCAGGGTATTTCTTTCTTGTTTGAAAAATACTCACATTAATATTGAATGAATGAGAATTCAAATTTCTTTGTTTCACTTACTTTTATATTTACACTGCAGGCTTGCAAGGACATCTCTCGAACGAAGACGCTGCTCAGGCATCTCAAGGAGGGCAATCAGAGGTGTGTGTGTGTGTAGTCTATGTTTTGCTTCTATTTTAGATCATTTTGTTATTTTGTTGTTATTTGGAGTATTTTTTTTATTCGACGCGTTTAGCTTCTCGAGTAGGATGTTGCTTTGCAGAACTGTCTCGTTGTCTTCTCGCCTGCAAAGTGTGCGTCGAGGGAGGAGAAGCCGCCTAGTTGGCTGCCTGTGACGGCTCTTCTTTCGCTTTCCCTCCCGATATTGAACGGCAGTAACCCAAGCAGGTTCGCTTTATAGCTGGTAAATTTGTGACTGAATGGTTCCCATTACCATGCACTTGCTATTTTCGGCCAATTATGTGCTCATTATTCTTTTAGATGCCAATCGAGAGCAAGTATGCCGGCTCGTTTCGGGCGGCGCTACGGCTTACTAATCAAGTCGCACCTCGAAGGACTCATCGTACTCCATCTCCTCAGCCCAGCGCAACTCCGCCTTCACCAGTCAGAACATCGCCGGTGAGAGCTCACCCCTGCCGTCTGTCTCAGGTTCGTAGTTTAAAGCAAAAGTCTAGCTATGTAGATGAGCAGGCGACCCCCGAAATCCTCGTAGACTCCATGATGCTTTTGCAGTCTTCTTCGCAGCGACGTAAGTTCTGATATTAAAAGTTGAGATAGCATGCGAATATATCTAACCCGCTTTCAATATCCGTTGTTTTAAGATGTTTCCGCATTGCGAGCTCGCTTCGCTGAAGTCGACAGGAACTACGCTCTGGCAGACGGCTACTTGGAGTCCCTGAGAACGAGGCTCATCGACAGGTGCTGCCACTTCTGTAGCGTGTGTTGCAAGGAACTCCCGAACGAAGTTTCCTTCTGCAGCGACTCTTGCGGGTAACTATTCTTTTCTGAATTTTTTGTTTGAAAATCAGTTTTTTTTTTATTCAGCACATCTTCTCCGAGTAATATGAGAGCAGGACGAGTAACAGTCGTCCATGCTAATATCCGGGAACAACTTCAGGTTTCATTTGTATTTCGTTGCACTCACAGTACTATGGTCTTTTTTCAGCATATTGTCCGCTCCAACATGCAGTTGTTAGTCAAGCAGCACAGAAGAATGTTGAAAACGAAGGCCGGGCTCATTCGAAACGAAGGTGTTGATGTCTGCGACTACACTGACATTCTTGGACGAATGGAATCACGGGAGGATTTCAATAAAGGAACTCTTCGTTTGTCGCTGGCAGTGCACTGCGACTCCTTCCCGTTTGGGAAGAGGAGCAAGTTAGTTGACTAACCTAGTAAATGAAATAAGTCTTGTATTCATTCCAGGCGAAGCGGAACTCCACTCTTATTGAGTCTCCTCGACCTTCCTGCAAAGGAACGATGGAGAGCTCACAACTTCGTCCTTGCTGCATTTGTTGGCCACCGCGGAAAAATTGCGAAGAAGCTGTGGCCGGCCATCCTTTCCCCTCTTCTCGCTTTTTTAAAGGATGCTGACATGCGCTTCACTTCTGATGGTTGCGACGTCAGAGTGAGCTTTAGACTTAGCAGAGCACTCGTCGATCTGGAAGCAATGCGTGACTTATGGTGGATGCGGGGATGGCGAAGTCCCCATGGCTGCAACCACTGCTTGAACAAAGGCAGCGGTGGCCGAGAAAACCGCTTCTTCATTGGTAACCACCCGATAAAGTGTATGTTTTGACGGTCACCCTGTGAAATGAAAATCTGTTATCCGCTTGCAGACCGAAGCCATCAAGGACAGTTGAAGGAGCGTCTTTTGGCAGCGAGGGGAAAGGCTGGCTTCTCCGATTGCAACGGAGTCGTGTCTCCGTTTCTTCGGCTTCTACCCGCCTACAAGTGCCTACCGTGCGACATGCACACTGTTTCTGAAGGAGTCGCCGCCGACGTTTTCAAAGGTGCACAGTTAATTGTATACGATTTGAGTTAGATTGTTTATTGCTGATCAAAATAGGTCACATCAATGCTCATATTAAGCGATTAAATGCACAATGACGGATCTGGCTCGCTTCTGAAAGTGCCGGAGTCAACTTTTCGAATCTTCTCGAAGTCTAGGATGTTTCTGCCACGGTCATACGGCTCGCCTAGGCTCTTCTTCTCTCCAGGAAAGCTATCAGCGAATGAAATGTTATTGGTATGATTTCTTATTGTTTATCGTTTAAAGAAAATGTTTAAATATATTTTTTATAAATCGTATTCAAGCAGCTGCTGCATTTCAGAACTTCCTCGTTTTCCTCCCACATTTCGTGCTATGCGGTGTTTTCGCTGGAGGAGATAGGGTTGGGCTTGCTATTCTACTCCTGATTTCTTTCTGCGGCAACATTTGAAGACGGTTCCTGATGTTTTTGCACGTTTTTATTCATTTTCTTTATTCCCATGTTTACTGTACACAACATACAGTAAGCGTACGGTGGAATCTAGCCAGGCTAATTGCAGAAAATTGCCCATTCAAGAACTGCGCGATATTAAAGAGTTTGGCAAACGGCTAGAGAAGTATCTTCACATGATTTTTGGCTCTACTCTCTTCACAATGAAGATGCATGTTAGCTGTTATTTTGTATACTAGTTATTTATACGTTTTATTCCAAAAGTTTTTCCCCCTTTACATTCAGAAAAAAAAGAACTGTGTTATGATGTAAGATTCAGATTCTTCTAAGACACTGCGCAACCTTGGCCGTTTATTTCGGGTTGCCAGTGGACAACTCAATGGCTGGCAATGAGTACATCAACATGCTGATGCAGTCATTTAAGTCCTCTAGAAGCCACCGCGGAGTTGAGGCAGCAGACGCCACCAGGTTAAACAGTGCATTTTTTTTAAACATTAAAATACTGCTTCTTTTATAAGTTTTTATCGTTGAAATAATAAGGGTTCCTTTATGGAATTGACTTGTGCCATTTTCCGGTTTGTCCTGCGGTCGCACGTGCTTCGTCAAGCTCGAGCAGTTCCATTCCACGGTCCAATCGCAAGGAGCGCCGTTCACACGTTTCCCGAGTGGGTGATGAAGGCCCCTCCAGTTCCTCTCGCAGATGGGTCATGTGTGGCGGGAATTGACAACTCTGCGCTCCCCCCGAATCTTGCACATCTTATTCTCCTCAATTCAGTAATGGTAAGAGAAGTTATTGTTGATTGTTCAACCTTTTCTAAGAATTCTAGCAACTCTGTCGTGCAGACAATTGATGGCAATTACTATAAGATTCTTCACGTATTTCATGACATTGCAGCCAGCAACTCGTTTGTTGTAGCCAGAAAGATTAGCATTTCATCCTTGTTTGATGTTGTCTCAGCGAGGCTTCAGCATGGATGTGCCTTTGGTTCGGAATTACAGGAATTTGTCGATGAATTGCTTGTCGTTACTTCCTGGAAAATGGATTCGCCCACTCTTTTGCCCTCCAGTTCTCTTCGTAACAATGTTGCTTACTGTGAAGTTCCCTCCTGCCCGCGTGGCATTCTTGTTTCTCTTCATTTCCGGTATCATGGTGCATAGTCTTCTTAGCAAGCCATTGAATAAACGATTACTCAAATTATTTGGCTGATGTAAGGCGACGAAATGGTTTTTACTAAGTTTTTCAACTATCTTTGCCTTGAGTTTGGAATTCTAATGCTTGGTGTGTTGACTTGTGCAGGATTTCAGTCGTGAAGGTGGATACGATAGGAATTGCGAAGAGGCTTGTGCGGGAGAAGGGAAGCGGAATGAATCTGGACGATGTCAAGACTGCGGTGATCTCCGGCCACGCTGACTCCTTTCTCTCACCGGATACGGCAGCTTTCGTCGCATTCGTCGCTTCTCCTGATCGCGAAAAACGCAATCTCAGAGACATCCACGACATCATGAGCACGATAATAGTACGACTTTGTTTTGGCTGATTATATCACTTTATTTTTTAAAATTAATACACCTTCACTTTATTTTACTAGATCGAACATAACGCCTCGATTATGGCGCAGCTGCAGCTCACGGTTAGAGGTTTAGACAAGCAAGTCAAGACTTCTCAGCACCAACTCACACTTCGAAGTGTTAGGGAATAAGTAAATGAATATTAGAATGATAACTTCGGCGATTGAAAATTTTTACAGGTTGATCCTCCACTCAGCTTCCGACCCGACCTCTGTGCCACTTCCGGCCTGGATCTGCGCACACAAGTACCGTACACCCGGAACACAGTAGACCTCGCCCCGCTCGCAGCAGCCTACACAAGCTGGGACAACTTCTGCCTTCCGACAACTTGTGATGCTGGCAAGACATCTCTTTGTAAAGGTTAGCGTAGGCAGAGTCAAAAAATTAACGAGCTCTACCGTTTTTTCGTAGACCGTCCCGGCTGAGGTTATCACATCGATGTCTGGTTGTGCATCACAGTCCCACTACAGGCCAATTCCAGCCGACTACTTCGACACGCTTATGAGTATGTTGTTAGTATTAACACATCGCTTCTTAGGTGTTGTGTTAACACTTGGTTCTCTTAAGAACTTTAAAAAAATCGTTTAGGATGTGTCATCACAGCGGCCGATACGAAGGATGGCGACCCCGAGTACCACTACGATGTGTTGTGTCTCAACGTCAGAAAAGCGCTAACGAATTACTGGTAATCATACTGATATATAGATATTTTTTTCCGTTTTTTGGTGATGCATTTTCCTTGATTTCAGTGACAAGCTGCGGTGTACGCAAAAGAAGAGTCAGACTGGTTGCCCTTCCACTGCCTCCCCTTCACGCGCAACCTCGACAGTTAACACCCAGGGATTTCGCCAAGATGATGATTTTCAGAACACTGGGTTGGCTTCTTGCTCTGTGACAACAGTTTTTTTTAATTCATCCACAAATCCATGCTTGGTTCCAATATATGTTTAATTTAAGCTACGGCAAGCAGGAAGAATCGGTCGAGAACAATGAAAACTTCGCCCTTGACCAAGACGGCTACAGTTTTGGAACATGTCCGCGAGAAGATGATATGAGGTTATTTTTGAAAATGTCTGCGTTTCTAGATGAAAATCCATTCAGATACGAGGGAGCCAGTCCTCCGATCATTAACCGGGATGTCAATCGAAGTTGCCCGGTTCGACGGTATGTTAAATGGTTGACTTTTACATTCATTCATTAAGTAACTTTTGTTCAGAGAGAAGAGAAGACTCACGTACACTCCAACTGGTGAGCACAGGCTGTTTCGAAATAAAAGGTTTGTTACTTGTTGCTCAATTTACGAAAATAAGTCACACCGTTAGCATTCAGGCGAGTGGACCGAGTTCTGCCACTTCACGAACGCCAACACGCCGGAATTTGGAGAGAAGAAGAGCTTCTTACATTCGGCTTCGATCACAAAGAAGTGCTTGGCGACTAACGCTCATGAAGAAGTGTGAGATGTCATCCTCTTCAGTTTATTTTTCAATCTTTTTTTCTATCAAGCCCTCAATGTTAATTATTATGCCGCAAAGCGAGTTTATTATAGAACATTCCTTGTAAATTGGTTGGCAATGATTGCTGTATGAATATTCATCTTAAAATTAAGAAGATGACTTATTTTTAGTCACTAGTATAAGAATACTTGTTGTTTTTCAATGCCGGTGACCTCTTCTTGTGTACTTCTTCTCGTTGCCTTCAAGGAGCTTGTATAATTGTTTTTACTTCCATTCTGTGCCATTGCTAATGCTGATTTACCCTGTATGTTGTTGGTTTTTCTTCCCCCTTCATTCTATGTCGTGTGTTCGCTGCTTTTCCCCTGTATAATATTGCTTAGAACAATCCCTTAGCCATGCGTTCACTTTTAGATTGTCTTTCTTGTAAAATAGGTGTTTTTATTGCTGTAAATTGGATCCCAGAAAGACGCGCGATATAAAGTGTGCTTCAGAATTGTGTTTAATACAAAGCTAATATACAAACTAAAGTGAAGATGAATGGGAAGGTGCATGGTTACATTTACAAATAATGCCTGGTGCACCTAACGAAACAATCCTGCCAGTAAGCCTTCCTGCGCGCTTTTGGAAGGCTGATCGACAGGCATACTGACAGGCCTTCCACAAAACTGTCAGTTAGCCTGTTTTCATTTACAGAGTAATCTGTGGTATGCTCAAAGAAATATGTAATTCTAAATTCATCCAATAAATTAAATCCAATGGAAATAGGGGGATAAATGGATATGTGAATCGTAAAATGACCACAAATTGGCATTCATTAGGCAGAGCAGCTATTTACTGGTAGTGTAACTTGGCTTCTAAACGACTTTATTCCGTCCTCTGTGAACTCATTATGACATTTGGAAATGCCTCTTGATTGATTTTCATCATCCAGAGTTTTCGTTTTACATTCTTTTCCTCTAATTTAATTGCGAACAGTTTCAATGCACACAATTTATTTACACGTTTCCCGAGAAAGGATTTGACCTAACAACAGTTTTCTATAGACTAGAACAAGTCTTACTATGAAAGAAACAAAAACGTACTCCACAAGATAAGGATATAATTTCAGCGCAGTACTAAATGAAAATAAAAATTATTATAATTTTGTTTCCTCTCTGAATCCGGTCGATATTCTCGTTCATCATCGCCGTTGCTTCTGGAGGAAACGGTGGGCTCGCCAAATGTCTGCGCGGCCATTTTGTCAGATTCCGACAAGCGAAGAATCCCTCCCATCTTGGATCAATCGGCTATTCATTATTTGCCTTGAATATAAGAATAAACCCTTTTTTAACCTTTAATATTAAATGCACAACTGTTTTTTTGAAAATGGCTAGCAGAACTAACGAAGATATGTACATAGAATTTCTCCTTTGAGAAGTTCAATGTAAATTCGTTCTATGTAAAGACAATAACTGAAGAGTAATTCGAGCAATTTGTAAAAACTCGACGAAACATCTATGTATAAATTAATGTAAGCGTCAACTGTACAAAGTTTTCATTTTAATTTTTAAAACAGCAATTCTATGCACTTTTACAGTATCTTATTGTTAGCTAAAATTTGGAAAAGTTTTACTGCAGAGTAATGTGGTTTCACTGGAGCAAAAGAAAGGTTAGTAGGCCCATGCTTTTTTTTCTGTTCAGCAATCTAAAGGATGATGTTTTTTCGTGTGCTGTTCATAGATGAAGGATGTGCATGCGTACATATCTGTAATTATATTACATAGACCGCTACTCTCCACCTCTTTTTCTGTCTCTTTTTTTCTCTCAATCACTCACACTCTCATCTTCTCTTTCTATGAGACTTCTATATATGTAAGTTCCAGCAGTGTATTCACATACATGCTCTCTTTGGTCAAACATGTCTACTACTACACTACATATACATATGATGATTGCATTCATGCACAATAGGAGCTTGTTTGGTGCATTAGATTTATTCGTAAATGTAGTATGTATGTGTGATTCTATTAGGTTAATTTCATTTACTATATTACATATATTGTATATATTTTGTGCTCCTTTTAATTTATATATTTCTCTAGATTATACATGACATTATATGAAAATCTGATTGTTGTCACTTCCATGTATCTATTTATGAAGTATGAATAAATAAATAAATAATTAATTATCTATTGATACCAGTCTTCGTCATTTGTGCATAGGAGACTTGCAGGATCCTGTGCAAATGACGAAGCTTTGGGGGGGGGGCGGAGAAGGAAATAAAATGCCTACAAAACATGATTATCTAATAACATCACAATGCAGCAGAGGATGATGAGTGGCTAATCTCATCAGACACATGTGTGCAGAGACCCATTCATAGACGCCAGCTGACCACCTTATTTTGGCCAACGGAGAGAGAGAGAGACAGAGAGAGAGAGAGAAACAGAGAGACAGACAGAGAGAAAGAGAGAGAATGAAAGAGAGGACCTTCCGCCGTCATCTTCAATGTGTACGTATGTAGCATCATACTTTCTAAAAGCCGCCCTGCAGTCTTATATTCACAACCCCAATTCTTCCGCTACAAACCTACATTAAAATTATATATATATATATATATATATATATATATATATATGTAGTATAAAAAAAAATTCCATGAAGGTTAATTGGGGGTCGGCGAAAGAAAATTTTTTAAATCTATTTTTTTTCTTTATACCAGCACGTGCGTACTGACCCAAGCAAGTTACATGAACACCTGAGAGGTGTTTGAATGGAAAAGCGGGGGGGGGGAGAGAGGGAAGATAGAGAGAGTGAGAGAGGGAAGACAACGGGTGAGGGAGAGAGAGAGTGAGATAGTATGATAGAGAGAGACAGACAGAGTAAGAGAGAGAGAGAAAGAGAGAGAGAGTCGGAGGGTTTAGAGTTTTGGGCTTCCGAGAAGCCATTTCAATGGCCGCTCTCTCGCTTGTCACCTTTTTGAACGGCCCTGAGGCAGTGTACATATTTGGCACGCGCCGCACCTTGCCCTTCAATGAAGAGCAGCATGAAAAAGAAGCAGACATCAATATTTGCCCTTTTCTCCAACTCGTTACCTTTAGTCCATTTATTGTTTTCGCCCGTGATGATGCTTTCGTAGATGAAAAAAAAAACATTTTGAGGAAGTAGCTAGCAGAAAAAAATATCAGGGCAGGAAGAAGAGATATGTATGTATTGTTAAGGAGAGCAGGAGATTGCGTGAGATTCAGAGGGAGAGAGAGAGAGAGAGATTGAGAGTGAGATAGAGAAAGAGAGAAATAGAGACAGTAAAATTCTGATTAAGTTTGATAGCAACTGCAACCTTGTAATCGCTTCTAATCTTCATAAGACTGAGTCTTTTTTATTTGTTTTCTTACATCTTGTGCCGCCATGACAAATGAGACACGAATAACACTCTGTTTCTCCTCCCGATTAATCCTCGCATCTGACATGATGTTATGACTGCGCTGAAAACAAAAGTTCGAAAGTTTAAGCTCAGGCTTAGCAAGCGCTTGGCAAAAGGTTGAGACGGAAGAGTTGGCCCTGTGTTTTTTTTAAGCTTTGGCGGTGAAATTAGGATACTCTCGCTCTCTATCTCTATCTCTCTCTTTCTCTCTCTCTTTCTCTCCCTGTCACTCTCTCTCTCTAGCTATCCCCCTCTCTCTCTTTTTCAATTTCTCTCTCAATCACGCTCTCTCTCGTTCCATGTTTTTTTTAGTTGTCAAGCACAAATTCAAAATGAACCCTTGTACTTTGTAAATGTATAAAAATGGCTTATTTGGTATGTACTATGTACATATTTGAGTGCATGGCTTACATCAAGACAAGGCTCTGCTAATTGCCACACTCGATAATCCTCTGCTATATTTAGCCATTTCACCCCTTTTTCAATTTCCTCAATGAATCCCTTTGTTAGTGCAACAAAGATAGTAGACGGATTAGCTTCTCTCTGTGCTTTTTGAACTCTTCTCAATGCTTTTCTCCCGTTTCCAACTTCTGAATACTAAATCCACCTCAACGTCTTCTGTCATAAGCAATCTTGGAGGCAGCCACTCTGTTGGCGTTTGACTGGCTAAACGGTCTCGCTTCACGGAAGTTGGTGTCTCTTTCGGAGCCGGCTAATTCCCTCATTCTCTCTCTCTCTCTCTTTCTCTCGCTCACACTCTCTCTTTCTCTCTCTCCCTCTCTCTGAATCTCCGGCAGTTGCTTATTGTTTCATGGTACTTTTGGATTCTTCCTTAGCTAGCATGACTTCTCATGACTTCTCTATCTATCTCTATCTCTATCCATCTCTCTCTCTCTGTCTCTCCATCCCATCATTCAATGAACAAGTAACTCTGTATGATGAGAGTCCGGAGTCGAGAGTGTCGGGGGCCTGTGCGAGAGAGAGATAGAGAGAGAGTGAGAGAGAGGGAACTTGAGAGAGAGGGAAAAGTAGAGAGAAAGAGAGAGAGAGAACTTGATAGAGAGAATGAGAGAGTGAGAGCGAAAGAGAGAGAAGGAGAGAGAAAGAGAGCGAAAGAGAGAGAGAGAGAGAGAGAAGGAGAGAGAAAGAGAGTGAAAGAGAGAGAGATAGAAAGAGAGAGAGAAAGAGAGTTGCACTGAAACATTCATGCGCGCGCGTCCCTTTCTCTTGTGCTTCTCGGCCGTACTCTCGCTCCTCTGCTTTATGCTCCCGGAGGGCCAGGTAGGCCTCATCGGAGTCAGCCACTCCGGTACGGAGCACGTCTGTCTAGTTTATACTTCAGTTCTCTCTCTCTCTCTCTCTCGCTTTCATTACTTCCCGTTAAGATATTCTTTCAGCTTTATCCTTTCATACCATTCGCTCTGTCAATCTCTCTTTATCTCTCTCTCTCTTTCTCTCTCTCTCTCTCTCTCTCTCTCTCTTTCTCTCTTTAAATATCTCTCTCTCTCACTTTATCCATGGCAGCTTTCGCGAATCACTCTTTCATCGTTCACGCGCTCGGTTCAGCGATCACAGAAATAAGAATTTGTTATATGCGAGAAAGTTGCCTAAGGCGATACTTTTCCATTGTCCAACAACGGATTGTCGATCAACGGTTTTTGTCTTCGAGGACATATAATGAACAAATGAACAATGTTCTCACGAATAAACAAAGATCGACTGCAATCTTGGCGCTTTTTTTCTATCTATGTACATACATATGTTTATTTTTAAAAAATTTCATTAAAGTAGCACGTAGTTCATGCGTTCATGCGCGTGATCTATTTTTGAATTTTTCAGAATATTGTAGCATATAAAAAATAAATAAAAAGAAGTGGGCAGCAGCTGGCGGCTCTGAGCATCTCGATTTTCATATTCATGCTCAATTTCAGTTTCATATTTGTTACATATGGATAGCATGTCGCCATAGACCAGCGCCTTATTGTTCATTCGATACATACATACATATGTAACATTCTGTGCTCTTTATCGAGAGAAGCGAAGTGGAGGGGCCTTCCTGCTCTTTTGATCCTTCACACCTTCCTCTTTCTTTCTTTTTCACTTTTTCCAGGGAGGCCAAGCACGAAAAACGCACACAATTGCTTCGTTTTTTTCTTCTTTGTCTCCTTTTAAAGGTGTCAGAGAAACTCGAATGTTTCTCATTTAAAATTTCCGCCGTTTTAAGCGCATCACTATAGAAAAAGAGCTCGAGAAAAATGGAGTAAACGTTTATATTTCCGGCTCATTTTTCGTTATCTCCGCCTTTGTAGAATGCTAAGATACTGTAAAAGTGTATAAAATTAATACTTTGCTGTTTACAAATGAAAAATGAAAAAAATTTGTACAGTAGATTGTCAATTTAATACTTTATAGATCTTTCGTCGAGTTTTTGCTAATTGCTCGAAGTGCTCTTCAATTGTTGTCTCTCGCGCTCTCTCTTTCTCTCTTCTCTCTCCTCTCTCTCTCTCGACTCTCTCTCTCTCTTCTTTCTTTCTTCTTTCTCGCTTCTCTCCCCTCTCTCCTCCCTATCTCTCTCTCTCTCTCTCTCTCTCTCTCTCTCTTCTCTCTCTCCCTCTCTCCCTCTCTCTCTCTCTCACCGGGCCGCCCTCTCCCTCTGGCTGCATCGCCTCCTCTCGAGCTATTGTTCTAAATCCGGGAGCCCAACACCAGCCACACGACGATGGCTCAAGTGTGCCATGGTGCTCTTCTAACCAAAAGCATCACATCTCGAAAGGGGGGGGGGGGGAGGGTCCGTGGATGGCCCTCCTCTCCTCCTCCTCGCCGGCCCTGCCATGCCCCCCTCTGCCCCCCCCCCTCCTCTCTATTGCGGCTCCCCCAAATCCCGGTCCGGTCGCCCATCTCCATCCACATTCTAATACTTCGTTATTCGTCCCCCCCTTTCCTTCGTCATTCATAGTCTTTCGTCCTCTCTTGATTTTCGCCTCATTTGCTGCGGCTTATCTAAGGCATCATTATTATTCGTCTTCTTCTTCTTCCTTGCCTCAAGATTGGAGTCGGCAAACGCTGATTTCACTCTTTATTTAGATCTTAAAATTCTCTAGATCTCTAGATCGATATCATTTGATCTCAAAATTATATTTGTCTCCTATTTGTTTACTTTCCAACATACTTATCTATACGTAGTATGTTCATATGTATATATGTAAGTAAATACATACATACAAACATAGGTATGTATGTATGTATGTACATAGGTAGGTACATGGGTATCTATGTAGCTGAATGATTAGTTATAGGAATACCCCTGAGAGAATGTCTGGACGAGGAGAAATTTGAAATTTCTGCACTTTTCAGGGTTACTTCTCTGCGTGTATGTGTGTTGTGAGTTTTGCAAAAGAATATTCTGCTGCTGTCCTTCTTGACGACCTATCCGTCTCTGATGGGGGTCCAGAGATTGCATAGCAGAGAGAGAGAGAGAGAGAGGAACAGAGAGAGAGAAAAAGAGACAGAGAGAAACCGAGAGATAGGTAGAGAGAGATAGGGATAGAAGGCAAGAGAAGAGAGAGAAAGAGAGAGAGAGAGAAAGAGAGTGAGAGTAAAGAGTGTGTGAGAGAGAGAGCGAGAGACATCGAGATAAAGAGAATAGGGTGCTGCTGGCTGCTGCCGGAAAACACTCGTCGATGCTTTTGTACCTTGTCTTCACTTTTCTCGCTCACCATCCTGCCCCCTCCTTTGATCCCCTCCTCCTTGTCTTCTCGTCCCGGAAGCATCTCACGGTGGGCTCGTCATGGAGTGCCTCGACGGCTAATCTGTCACTGTTCCTCTCTTTCGTTTTCTCTCTCTCTCTTTCTCTCTCTCTCTTCTCTCTCTTTCTCTCTCTCTCGCTTCTCTCTCTTTTTCTTTCTCTCTTTCTCTCTCTCTCTTTCTCTTCTCTCTCTCACTCTCTCTCTCTCTTTTTTTTCTCGAGCTCTTTTTCTATAGTATTCTTCCTACCCTCTCACTTCTGTACGTGACAAACTCTTCCAACATCCCTCCTTCCAAGTAAAAGCTGGCCCCTTTACGTGGACAAGCAACTTCGTCGGCCTCCTCCAAAGTGCATCCCCCCCTCCACTGACACGGCCAACGACCCTCCGAACGACCGAAGCCGGCGGCAATAATCTACTTCTCGTTTCCGTTGGGAGTGCAGAGAGAGAGAGAGAGAGAGAGAGAGAGAGAGAGAAAGAAAGAGAGAGAGAGAGAGAGAGAGAGAGAGAGAGAGAGAAAGAAAGAGAGAGAGAGAGAGAGAGAGAGAGAGAGAGCCGGAGAATACCTGAGAAGGGAGGGATAGCAGGCGGCCGAGAAAATGAGAGAGAGTGAGAGAAAGGGAGAGAGTGAGAGAGTTAGAGAGAAGGAAGATGGAAAGAAAGAAGAAGCTAAAGAAATAGGCGAGCCTCTTCATTCTCTGTCCTCGTCCACTCTTTGTATTATATCATCGGCAGCATCATCATCATCTTTTTTTTAAAGAAGCTCTCTTTCGGAATGAGCGGACGATGTAGTCGGAGCGGAAAGTTTTATGGCAAGTTTGAGAACAGAGAGAGAGAGTGAGAGAGAGAGGGGAGAGAGTGTAGATAGAAAGAGAGAAATAGAGAAAGAAGTAGAGAGAGTAAGGGAGAGAAAGATGGAGTGAAAGAAAGAGAAAGAGAAAGAGAAAGAGAAAGGGGAAAAATCGAGAGAATGTGAGAGAGAGTGAGGGATAGAGACGGAGAGAGGGAGAGAAATGATACTTGTACAGACTTCCTTAGCCGAAATTGTGGTCTGAGGGGGGCAGCAGCTGGGAGGGCCGGCCGGCTTTAATATCCCGCGAGCCAATTCCAGCCTCTCTCGCACACTTGTTTCATTTGCAGAGCCAGTCCGTTTATGTCCGGTGCACATTACATTTTCTCTACTTTTTTTACTTTCATTTCGCGCTCTTCTCTTCTCCTCTCTCTCTCCGTCTCTCTATCTCTCTCTCTCTCTCTCCTCGTCCCCTTCCCTCGGTCTCCCTCATTTTCTCAGCTTTCCTAATTAATAAATGTACCGGTCGCGCCATTAATCTTTTGAAAAGTGACGCCAGTTTTTGATCAAATGTTAACGAAGAAAATGTTACTGAAGATTTCACTTTGAGCTGACAATGATAAAAATTTCAACCAATACTTCAATGATTTAAAAAAAAGACCGTTTGGTGAATATGTCGAATGTCTTGCCTGAAATAATAACAATATTAATTCAAATTCGAAAGGTTAAAGATATGAAGCGGTGCTAAGCTCGCGGGCTTTCGTTGTCTACTTCAGCACCGAAGAGAAATCACTGAATCCCAAGAAGAGAGAGAGAAAGAGAGAAAGAGAGAGAGAGGGAGAAAGAGAGGGAGTGAGAGAGAGAGAGAGAAAGGACATGCTCGCGTCAGCAGCAATGCTGCTCTATCTGTTCTTGCACATTCTGCACGAGGCCTTCGGATATACGCACGATCATGGGTCAGTATATTCTTTTTTAATTATCTTAATAATTGTAGCCTCTAAAAAATTTCTCTAAATCAGGCAATAGTCGCGAATTCAAGCGTAAGATTTATGCAACTTTAAATTAAACTAATTTTATGATTAACGTAAAAAGAATAGTAACAAAAGAAATTCAAATAAAATACGGCTTAACCGTGTGTACATTAGTAGATGTTAAGAGAGCCTGTCAGTATCGTTCGATCAAGGCTTGCCCTAGGAATAGTAGTATCAGTAGCGTTGCTGTCATTTCGCATAAGAATTCACATTTTAGGTTATTCGAATTAGAATATTCCAAATTCGAATTGGAATATTCCAAATTCGAATTAGAATATTCCAAATTCGAATTAGAATATTCCAAATTCGAATTAGAATATTCCAAATTCAGAATTAGAATATTCCAAATTCGAATTAGAATATTCCAAATTCGAATTAGAATATTCCAAATTCGAATTAGAATATTCCAAATTCGAATTCGAATATTCCAAATTCGAATTAGAATATTCCAAATTCGAATTAGAATATTCCAAATTCGAATTAGAAAATTCCAAATTCGAATTAGAATATTCCAAATTCGAATTAGAATATTCCAAATTCGAATTAGAATATTCCAAATTCGAATTAGAATATTCCAAATTCGAATTAGAATATTCCAAATTCGAATTAGAATATTCCAATCCTTTTTTCTATAAGTTTTTCCATTAGGTCTTGCTATAATACTCTTATGGCTTATAACAAAAGATCGTATGCATGGAATTCCATTAAATGGGTTCATTTTGTAGCAAATTTTATCCTCTTTCTTATGCTGTATGTTTCGACAGGCGAACATGATTTTAAAGTAATTTTTTAAGCCTTCTAATTGTAAGTAACGTAATTTCCCATATAAATTGAAACTTTTCAATAAAATAATGTATGAAACTTTTAAAGATCTCCGTGAGAGCTCTTAGATGATATACTTACGATTTTGTAATATGGACATTGAGCGCAGTTATGGATCAAAGAATGCGCTTGCACGGTGTTACAGTTGACACAGGATCATGTTCTGTGTCTACCCTGTGTCTGAGACGCTTAATTCTTATGAAAGAGACATATATTGTAGCAAATTTCAAGCACTTTAAGAATATATAGGAGCGGTTGTGTTGAAATGAACGTAAAGTGCATAATTTGGCAAAAAACGGACCTCGAAAATGTTTAGGGCCGTATTTTATTGCCAAATTCAAATTTTATGAAAACATCGCCAACATGAATATTAAAGCCCGTCTAATCAGCTATCCAATGATAGCTCGATTTTTGTCTAATAATAAGTTTGAAGCGACTTATGACCAAAGTAATTTAAAAGATTACTGTACTGGGAAAATTTTTTTCAACTTTGAAATGTAGCCTATTTTGTTCACCACGTCGAGTTGTATACTATAATCAATTTTGGATAAGAAATTCGAAAAAAAAATTCCTAGGGCAGGTCATAATAGGGCCCTGCTCGAGTCTTACTGACATCCTCTCTTAAAGAGAAAAACGATAGGGAACGGAGCACTTTGAGTATTAATAAAAAAAATGTGTATGCATTCGTATAAACAATGCGCCATTCTAATTTAATTTTAATATAAAATCTAGTTATATTTAATTATCTTACTAAATGATATTTTTTTTCTTTTGAGGTATGAGAAGCTTTTGAGCGAGCAGCGAATAATTAACGAACTCATTCACACAAATAAGGTTTTATTTTCTTTCTTCTTGAAACTTTTCCTTTATCATTGCGCGCCACCTGCGAAAATGCGCGCGACCTGAGAAATAGCGCGCGAGATCGAGAGAGAAAGAGTATGTGCCTGCGGCAATTCAAATTATTCTTTTTGTTGTTGTTGTTGTTGTTGCAGCAATCGTCCTCCTTTTATAGGCAATGCGTTTGTTCTTTAATACATTTTTGTGAACTTGTTAAAGAATAGAGAATGAACAAGAGAAAGAGAGGAGTTTTTGTCTGGCTTTTCTAATATCTCATTCTCAGGATTATGACTATCGTGTTCGGCCACGGGGCACGATCAACCCGTACGGGCCCTCTCAGCCCGTTGTCGTCTCTGTCAACATGTATCTTAGGTACGTTTTTAATTTAGTTAATTTTTTTTTTTTTAATATTAATTGAACACCATACAACTAAAACGGAACTAAAATTATTTTTTTTTGCAGCATTCGCGTTTGAAAATTTGTTTAGTTGTTTTTTCTTACAAACCAAATTCTTAGTATGATGACATCATTTTTTTTCAGAAGCATCTCCAAGGTGGACGACGTCAATATGGAGTACTCGCTGCATTTTACGTTTCGAGAAGAATGGGTCGACGAACGGCTGCGATTCAACTCGTCAACACTCGCGCATATTGTCTTGTCGCCCGAACAGAAGATTTGGGTTAGGGAAAAAAATTTTACTTTTTTTCTTCTTTTCTTATTTTCCTTTATATACAGAAAATATATACATTAATGTGGACATGAGAAAAATTTATAATAAAAATATATTTGTGCATGAAATGTACATATGAAGCGGCAAAGATAATTTTTTTTGAATCTCTATTTTTGACCATATTTGATTGCTGCCATTGAATAAAAAAAAATGCATAAAAATTTCCAGGTGCCAGATACGTTCTTCCAAAATGAGAAAGACGGCAAAAAGCACAATATTGACAAGCCGAATGTGTTGATTCGCGTATATAATGGCACCGGGCGCATTCTCTACTCTTGCAGGTAGGCATGTCTTTTTTTTTTGCTCACCAAAAAAAAAATGTTTTGTGAGATGTCAATTCGATTCTTGCATGTATGTATGTGCATATATCTTATAAGATACAATAATAATAATGACTATATTCCACTAGGTTGACCCTGACTTTATCTTGTCCAATGCGGCTTGTCGACTATCCTCTCGATGGTTAGAATATTTCGAGATAATTATTTATAGTTTCCAACATTACAATACTTACAATTTTTATAAATAATAATAATCAAGTATTCAAAATAGTAATTTTCGTATTCCAGTGCAAACATGCTTTATCGACTTTTCCTCGTATGCTTACACGACGCAAGATATCGGTTGGAATCTTTTTGCCCCATTTATAAAATTTTTGATATATGTATTTTTTCAATAAAAATGATTATTAGTGCATGATTAAACTAATATGAGGAATCTTTTTGGTCATAAAAAAAGGCTTGCAAGGATAAATACATGAAGGAAAAAATAAGAGGGGGAAGGAGAAAAGAAGATGCTTAGATTACGTATGGAAGACGGAGCGGCCAATTCAAATAAAGGAAGGGCTCCGCCAGTCGCTTCCTTCTTTTCTGCTCAGCAACGTCTCGACCTCTAATTGCACTTCCGTCACAAATACGGGTAATGAATTTTTTTCTTATTTTCTTCTGCTACTAGAAATATCGCGTTTTTTTTCAACTTGAGCGCTCGTCCATCTGTAGTTGAAGTGGTCTCATATGTATGGTCAATAAAGTTTTCTTGGCCCTACAACTTTTTACTAACAGATAGAAGTAATAGCGTGTTCTCATAGAAATATATTAAATCTTTTTTAGTTAATTAATTGATTAATTAATTGATTAAATTATCTTAATTAAGGAGTCTACGCGTGCCTGCGCACCGTGATCCAGTTGAAGAGAGAATTCAGCTACTATCTACTGCAGCTCTATATTCCTTCCTTTATGCTCGTCGCCGTTTCTTGGGTGTCCTTCTGGTTAGCTTTTTTGCGTAGTGCATTTTACATATACATATGTATTTTATATTAGCTTAATGAACTTTATATTTAAATTACTTAAAAAGTAAACTACTTGAAAAAAAATCTCTTCAATTTCAGGCTCGACAAGGACTCGGTGCCAGCCAGAGTAACGCTCGGAGTCACGACGCTTCTCACAATGACAACACAGGTTTTGACAAAACATTTATCTCCCACCCCCTCTGTTTAATCCAGTTTCTTTTCATTTACTCGTCCTGGATACATATACATACATACATACATATATGTGCAGGAAGCAAAAAAAAAATTTTAATCATGCATTTAAAAGTCTTTGCTTTCCAAAATGATATGTTATCATGCTATTTGTAAATCTACTTATTTCAATTACAGTACTTATTCCTATTATAGTACTTATTTCTTTCATGCTAGTTTCCCCTTCTTGTAATTGTCTTATAATTTAAAATGTAATTTTTAAATTTCAGGCATCTGGCGTGAACGCGAATCTTCCGCCAGTCAGCTACACGAAAGCAATCGACATATGGATCGGCGTTTGTCTGGGCAAGTATATTTTAAAAATTTATTTCCGCAATTTTTTTTGAATTTTTTTTCCTTTCCTCATTGGATGTTTGTATTTAAGAGATGGAAAAGATATTGATTTTTCAGCATTTATCTTTGGCGCTCTTCTCGAGTTCGCCCTCGTGAACTGGGCCGCCCGCCAGGACATTGTGCGTGCTGCCTACCGAGCACACGGCCACACGAACAATCTGCTCCTCAGAATGTCCGTTTAGCAATCTCGCTCTCTCTCTCACTCACTCTCTGTCTCTCTCTCTGTCTCTCTCACTCTCTGTTTCTCTCTCTGTCTCTCTCTTTTTCTCTCTCTCTTTCTCTCTCCCACTCTCTGTCTCTCGCCCTCTTACTCTCTGTCTCACTCTCACTCTCTGTCTCTCTCACTCTCTATCACTCTGTGCCTCTCTCTCTCTCACTCGTTGTCTCTCGCTCTCTTTCGCATTGGTTCCTATTCTGTATCTGAGCGTTATGCCGAAAAGTTACCAAGTCAACGTCTTCATTTCTCTGACCACAGTTATGGTGAGAAAACTTATCCTTGATCAGCAACTTCAATCATGATTTTTCTTGCGCTTTCGCATGCACTCCAATTTCTCGCTTATGTAAATCTTCCGAAATCTCTCCACTCCATAATTGCATGTTAAAATCGATCGCTTTCTTAATTCGCTTTTCCCATTAATCTTTTTTTTTTACTGATTGTGAGGAGTCTTTAAACATTTCTCCCCTTCCTTGGTTCCTTTTCTAGGTCGAATGGCGGGGAGAGTCACCACCAGCAACGAAGCCACGGCGGCGGCGCGGACGCCAAGTCGGCCGCCGCGCGCCGTCTTTGCCTGTCTGGCCAGCGGCGTCGGGCTCCGCCGGCGCCGCCCGCTCACACCTCTTATCTCCCACTCGCTGGCGATGGATCGCCCATCTTTAACTCGCCGTTAGTCGTTGGCAACGGCCACTTTCACCACCACCATCAACACAACAACGACTACTACTGCCACTACGACGACGTCGTCGACGAGGAGGAGTCGGCGGCGAGATCAAAGACGACGTCGGCAAGATCAAAGGGGTCTTTCTATGAGCAGTACCAGAGGCCACCGCTGCCGAACTGGAACTATGAGGCGGCGGCCGCCGCGCTAGACCCCGACGCGTCGCCGCTTCTCTTCAAGACGGCCATCCCGTCAGCAGCCGGAGCAGCAGCCAATGGCCATGTCTACAGGGCGCGGTAATGGGCAACTCTTTTGGAGTCAAAAACTAGCATTTGAATTCGCGCCTTTCTGCCTGACATACAATGGTGAGAGAGCAGGCGAATTAGAGAGAGAGAGAGAGAGAGAGAGAGAGAGAGAGGCGATTTCAGAGCCAGATTTTTTTCCCTTTGAATTCCAATACCTGTTTGAAGTTCTTCGAGCGAGCAAAACTTTCGTGCAAACACCTATTGTAATCTGTTCCCCTAAAAGTCACACTAATAGCCACGCCCACAAGCCACTCACAATTAATTCCCTCAAACTCCTACCGTAGTATGCCCTTACCCGCCCAGCTAACTCCATTTTCCATTCGTGCAATTCCTCTTACTTACATATTTTCTCATTCACACACACACACACAGATCTTATTATTCCATAATGCCGCGCGCTAAGATTGGGCGCAAAAATGATAAGTGATAAAATATGTACGTACACATGGATGTCCAAAGCGGCCGAGCCCGGCCCGTTGCTAATTTGGAGGGCCCGGGCCCGGCCCGCATGCCCGACGGGCCCGGCCCGGCCCGGGCCTGGTTTTGGACATCCCTGTACGTACATACATAAATGATCTATCCTCCAATCCTTCGCTACTCTCTACTACTACATACTTTCTTTCGCAGTATGGAAGATGGCAAGCATGTGGTGTGCTCTTCTTCTTCTTCTCCGCCTCCTCCGCCACGCCATCACCACGCGACGATGGCGGCGGCGTACTCGCAGCAGATGGCGGCGGCCGAGCAGGCCGCTCTCGCTACGGCCGCCGTTCATCGGATGCAGATGATCACGGGACAGACGTCGTCGTCGTTGTCTGGCCCAGGCTCGCATCATCCGCCACCCGGCTTCTGGAATGGAATCTGGCAGGTTGGCGACTCTCGCCAGGTTGCTACGAATTTTCGGCGATTGTCTTTGAAGTTAATCAATAATCAGTCAATAATAAACAATAAATCGATAATCAATTAATAGTCATTCAGTAATTAATTAATTATCAAACATTAATTGACTGATAATCAATATCAGTAATCAATAGGGATAATAATATCGACTAGAAAAAAAAGAATATACGAGTATAATTACAAAAGGGCAAGTACCGCGAGCACAGCCGACGCATCGATCTCATCTCACGAGTCATGTTCCCCATCTTCTTCATCCTCTTCAACATTACGGTAGGCAGAGAGCGGAAATGGGCTATAATTAATTTTTTTATTAAAATTAATTTTATTGTCGTCGTCGTTCCATATCGACGGAAAGATGCGGGCACTAAAAGTGCCAACTTCGAAATGAAAAATATTTTGAATTTACTTTTTTCGACATTCTCAATACAATTTGAGAGCAATGTAAAGAGATATTTATATATGTGCATGTGAAGAATAAAATGTGTAATCATTATATAATAATTTTTTCCATTTTTATTTAATGAAAACTTGTTTCAGTACTGGTGCCGCTATCTCCTGCCGTACATGGCCGTCGAGGCGGATGAGAGCATTGAAAAATGAGTCCTTTTATATGTTTAAATTTCTAGCGCTGTTTTTAAACTCTTTTTTTACATCGCTTTCTTTTTGTCACGTTACACTCATTTCAGTTGTTGGATTGCAAAGTAGAATTCTCTCTGTTAGTTCTTTCTGTTAGTCCCGTCAATCCTCACATTCCACTTTCCTCTTTTTTTCTTTTTCTCGATTACGCATAATAGGAAATACAAAACGAGGAGTAACAAACCTTGAAAGTCTTCTGTCATATAATGTCGGGACTATATCTCTCTATTCATGCTTGTGGTTAGGCGGCATCCGTACTCTTTTTCCTTTTCCTTCTTTTATACTTTTATAATGCATATGAATAATTGGCAATCACTTTTTAAAACGGGTTTTTTGTGTCAACTTTATCCTCTTTTTGCCTTACACTTGTTACAAATCCGTGCAGTTTGATCCCACGAGTATTATTTGAAATAAAGATAATAATAATAATAAAGAAAATGTTTTTAAAACTGTTCGAAGAGCATATCATGTTCATATATACAACAAGAACTTGCGAGACTTGGTTGCGTAATCAATAATTTCGATATATGTACATATACATATACATGACATGGTAGAGCGTAATTTTGCTTCAGAAAAGATGGATAAAGAAATTCATTTGAAACAGACATATTCTTTGAATAAAGTGAAATAGTTTCACTTTTCATTACATGTAAAAAGTGAGAAAATAGGTGTGGTGATCAAAAGCTATGTCAGATTCCATAAGTGTGAAGCTGCCTGTTGCGTTCGAAGAAAGCGTTGAGAAATCCACGTGCTTTTCTCTTTCAGAGCTTTCACTCCCTCTCTCTCTCTCTTATTGTTAGAATACCTTTCGCTTATCTTACTGGCTAGCTACTTGAATATCTGTTATGCATACAAAGGACGAGAGAAGTAGAAAAGACTAGACAGAAAGAAAGAGAGAGAGAGAGAGAGAGAGAGAGAGAAAGTGAAGTTGAGAGAAAGAGAAAGAGAGAGAGAGAGAGAGGCGGAGAGAGGAAACAGAAACAAATTAAGAATATATGTATGTAAGCAGAAATGTAGGTAGGTGGAACGAGTGAGAAAGTGAACGAGGGATCAGGAGAGAATAAGAGTGATAGAGAGAGAGAGAGGGAGAGAGAGAGAGAAAGAGAGAAAGTAACCTGAGAAGCCTCGTCCCGTGAAGGATGTCGCCCTGTTGCCACTCTGCAACACATCCAGCCAACCTTTCGTTGTCCCTTCCACTCTCTTCACTTCACGCTCTGCATTCGCACTTTCCGGCAGACAGTTTCATGAACACTGTTGTCCCTCTCTCACGCATTCTCATCTGCTCTCGCCTCTACTCAACGTCCCTCTCTCTCTCTCTCTCTCTCTCTCTCTCTCTCTCTTTCTCATACATATCGCGCAATCGTTTCTCTGACATCTCACAATCAGTAATGTGTCGCATTGTCTTTCTCTCCTCGCTCTCTCCCTCTCTCTCTATCTCTATCTCTCTCTCCCAGTCTCTCTCTCTCTCTCTCTCTCTTCCACCTCTCCTAATTTATTCTGCCTCACATGCGTTTGCTTGACTTTGGCCCGGGGGCGTCGGGGGCCGCCAGAGGCAGCTCTCTTTCTCTTACCTTCCATCGTTTACTCTTGTGCAAAGTATAGAGAAAGAGTAAGAGTAACTCTTTCTCTCTTTTTAACTGGACCTCAATTTATTTTTCTTCTTTCAGCCCTCTTTTTTATCATTTAAAAAGTGCTCAATAACTTCGATCTCGTTATTAGTTGTTATTCCTTCCTTTTTGGACCTTCTCAAATTGTCAAAAATAACTGTAATTTTGTTTAACCTTCGAACTGCGTTTCCTAAATCTCACCATCAGGATGAATCTACTACAATTCCTGGTGTCACTCTTCTCGTCAAGATCAGAGCCAATCGAAGCAGCATCGACAACAACGCCACCGCCGCTCCTTCTCAACGATCCGAGTTCGTCTGTTATTTTTTACAATTTTTTTTAAAAATTAATTTTTAAGTATTCTTTTTGTTCACCAAACTTGACTACAGAATAAAAGACTGACTCTCTCAATATTGTCTAGAATATATGTACATACTTTATTAATTTGAAAAAAAATGCATAACTTCTACTTCTTCTCGCTTTCTTTCTTTTTTGAAGCTTGAGAAACAATTCGTTTTTTTTTCAAATATTAAAAAAAAGAGAAATTTCTTTCTTTGTCTTACTGTATCTTTCTTGGCACCTTGCCAGCATCGCTCATGCTCTGCGGCTCTTGGTCGGGCGTGAACGGGAGCGCGAGCGTCCTGCAGAAGGTCAGCCTCTCCGAGCCAGGACGCTCCTTTTCCGTTCAACTCGGCGACTCGCATGGTAAAAGTGTTTGTAGGGCAAAAAGATTCTTAATTTTGCTATTCGTTATTTTATCGATTAAATCTTCTAAGTAGCAATATTTATGCTGCAGAATTTACTAGCGAATATCTAATTTTAACATATTAAGTTTTTTACATACAATTTATTGATTGTTTTAAGTAGTGAAAAATCGATTACTTATTTATATATCCATGACTTTAAAAGTTTTATAACGACCAGAGTGGCCGGGGTCCGAAAATATCCGTCCCCGGCCCCCAGGGTAGGCCCCGGCCGGGGCCCGGGGCACGGCACCAGCCACATCTGATAACGACAAAATAAATTTAAAAAATAATATAAACCGTATTTTCTCTATTAGTGCCCCTCCCTCTACTAGAACCCCCCCCCCTCTAATAGTGCCCCCTCTCGCAACTGGATGGAAAAATAGTACCCCTCCCTCTAATAGAACCCCCCCCCCCTCCAATAGTGCCCCCCCCAATTGTCTAATAGAGACGTACCTGGAATCTATCCTTGAGGCATGGGATGCTCTTCCCAATGAACTGATTGCAAATTCATTCAAAATCTACGGTAAAACGGATATTCCAGTGATGATTCCATTGAAGTTGAGCTATAAATCTTTGTTTTTGAGAATAAAATGTAGTTATCAAACTAATAGTCAATCACATTGAAAAATAGTACCCCTCCCTCTAATAGAACTCCCCCCCCCTCAAATAGTGCCCCCCCTCTCGCAGGGATATTGAAAAATAGTACCCCCGGGGGCACTAATAGAGAAAATACGGTATTTAATGTGTTATTAGATGCCGCTCGATGCGTTCTCGACGTGGAGGCATGCGAGTCATGCATACTTCGGGTGACACTCGCGATGCCGCCCTCCGTGCTCGCACGCTCCACGATCGCCGCGGTTCAAATTTATTGATTTTTTTTTGATTTTTTTAAAAATCAATATTAATACATCGATTTTTTTGACTTGCAAAAATTCAAATTTAAACATTTAAACAAAAAATTCTAATACTGAAATCGATGGTTTTTTCCCCAGAACGATTAGACTTTTAATTGATTTTTCAGTTATATTTTCCACAAATATGTACACGTATAAATCAAAGTCAATTCCGAAGATGTTTCAATGCGACGGCATCTCTTCGTGCTTTACACTCGAATTCACCGAGTCAAATGGCACGAAGGAAGGCGTCAACATGGCTACGCCCATCTGGACACTCCGGACACTGCGCACGAATCGGGTATGAGTTGTGTTGGGGACAACAGCAGAGATTTTTACGTGACTTTCTATGAAAAAAAAATATATATACATATATACATATATATATATCAACAATTACCTTATTGTTAATCATAAAATTAAAAAAAAGACTTTAATTTATAAAAAAATAATAATTTGTATTGCATGAACACGTAATTAACTATGCCTAATTAAAGAAAACAAATTAATAGTCTTTTTTTATGTCTTCAGCTAAACACGACAGCATTCTCGCTGCGCGTTGCTCTTAGCACGACTTCGTTGCACGCCAACGCGAACATCAACACGTTTCTTCGAGTCAGCACTGAAAAATCTGATTTTACTAAACCAAAAAGTCAATTTTGGATTCGCGCCTTTTTGCCTGACGCAAGAGCGAAAGTTCATATGAAGTTTCCTTTAATTAAAAAAATTCTTTTCCAAAAGTTTATAATTCAATTCTAGGACCTCTTCCCGCTGATGATTGAGTCGCTTCATAACACGAAATATATTGTTGGCGCGTCGGCTGAGCGCGACAACAACAACAATAGTGCTATCGGCTTCGTTCAATCGCCTCGGTTTGTTTTTTTTTTGTTTCTAGTTTTTACAGATATATTATTAATTATTGAGTATAGAATGATTCATTTACGTCTAAACACGTGGTAGTGTCTTTAAAGGAAGTCTCCGGCGAATGTTTGGACAAGCAATTCAAAATAGGCATTGACCCATGAAGTGTCCCGCACGGAAGGGCCTCAAGCTGCCAATGGCTAAAATATGCCTATTTCTCTACCCGTCACGTTTTCGTAAGGCTGTGATCCTCTCATTTCAGTGCTGCTGCCCTTGCACTCCCTCCACAGAAATTTGTGGTCAAAGAATTGTATAGGGAGCTGACCTGTTGAGAAAATTCCGGCCAATATCGGTTGTGATCTCCGATATGCACGCTTTGAAGAATGTGATTCGGGTTTGGCCGGTTTTGTTATACACGGATCCTTTTTTCAAAATAGATGGATTTGGCGTTTTTGATGCGCTCGAGCGATACAAAATAGGAGGGTGCTCAGATCTACAGTAGCTAATTCTCTACCCGTGATATTTAAAATGAATATAACTCTGGAATGATAAGATGAAATACATTCAAACTTTCCCTATCTAAGTTTTACGATGAGACGAACTGTTCCATGCTTAAAAAATTATATGTTAGTTATTCGCCGGTGACCTCCTTTAATTTCTTTTTTTAAGTGAATCTGTCAGTGTCTATTTGAACCTCAACATATGTAATATATGCATGTAATAATGTTCCTCTGACCAGAGAGAGAGAGAGAGAGAGAGAGAGACGGAGAGAGAGAGACGGAGAGAGAGCGCTTCTTATCGACGTCTTTGCCAGATTCCCGTCCGCCTATCCGATCGGCGTGCGCAAACGCTACGTTCTCGAGAACAGGAATGCGCGCGGCTTTATCCGGCTCATCTTTGACGACTTCCACTTGCACTATCAGAGCGATCTGGAGGCTTGTTGCGTTTTAATATATATATATATATATATATATATATATATATATATACTTATGAATTATTTATTTATTTTATTTAAAAAAAACAGCATCTGTTAGTAATCTGCGAAGACGACGTGCCCTGGAGACTTTCTAATGCCGTGAATCGAAAAAAAAATTAGCATAAAAAATTCCAGATCCTTGACACGGACGGCGCCGAAGTGTACTCGTTTCGGATGCAGCACCGCCGTCCACCACCCCTCCTCAGCAAGGGCCCGCGTGTCGAGCTGCTCTTCAACGCGCGCAACAGTACTCTAGAGGTTTTTGTTTTCTTCTTCTTTAATATTCATTTAATTTATTTTTCTGTTTTTTTTAAATATATAAATATATTCTTAATAATTTAAAATAAACCGAAAAAAAACCACTCCAATGTTCGCCATCCATGCGTTGACTTTATTTCCCTACACTAAATGCAATTGTAAGTGAAGAAGAGCCGTCAAAGAGCTTGGAACAAAGTGATAGAGCCACGTTAGAGCTGGCTGCTGGGAAGTACGGTATTATCATTTGACTCTTTCAGTCCAGTATGGATTCTCCTTCTGCATATATATATATATGTATGTTTAGATTGGCTTTCGAGCTCGCTACGAATTCGTCGACGACGCCGCATGGCCAAACAAGCCGTCGTCCCAATGTTTGCTCTTGGCTTCTTTCTTTCTTTCTTTATCTCTCTCTCCATCTCTCTCTATCTCTCTCCATCTCTCTCTCTCTCCATCTCTCTCTCTCCTCCATCTCTCTCTCTCCGCTGACGTTCACAAAACGAATAATTCATTCTAATATCGACTTTCCATCTTCGTCTTCCTGTGCGCAAATTGTAAGAACATTCTCCCTTATTGTGAAGCAAGCCCGAGAAGATAGATAATTTGCTGTAATGAGTCCGAAAACATGCTCTTGCCTTTTTCTCGTCTTGTGGCCAACATTATCGTATAGATTTCATAAAGTAAAGAAGAAAAATAATTGAAATAATATAGACTGCGATGACGTGGCCGAAAGCGACGGGGGCGCACTCCGTCTGGACGGGCACTTCGAGTTGGTGGACGCCGTCGTCGACTGCGTCTGGCTCGTTGGCGGCGTGCGGCCGACGCCCAACGGTATTCTCCTCGTGTCCGCAGCGGCCGAGCGCGTCTTTGCCAAAGCATGGATTATTACTTTTTTTTAATTTTTTTTACATGTTTTTATTATATTACATCAATCTCCAATTTACTCTTGCATAGAATAAAAGATCTTTGCACTCTCCTTTTATCTATTATTATTTATTTTTAAAACGAAAAATAATTAACGTACATAGTACATAAGTTCGAATTGCCACGTTCACCCTGGGAGAAGGCAGTCTTTTATTGTCGCGCGCACACTTTGGCTTGTCAAACACAAACTCGCAGCGTGAGCGGAGAGGCCACATACGCTAACCCGAGCGTGGTGCGGAAGGCGGCGGCAGTTTTAAATCTCACATGATTTTCGTCTGTATGATCGCTATCGCTCCCCTCTAAAAAAAGAAATATTGACTGGAATATTAACAGCTCGAAGAGTTCGACGTGCGCGGCGAGAACGTCTCGATCGAAGTGCGCTCGAATGGCAACTCGCAGGGCGAGCTGCTGCTTTCGCTCTCGCAGCCCTACACCAAGGAGGACTTGGCGGCCGTCCAGCCGAGGTTTTTTCGCTTCTCCCGCCAATTTCTCATTCAAAAATTGGCGCGAAATTTAAAAGTATAAAAAAAACAACTTTGCTACTCAGAAACGGCTATACGATGCCAATGACGGCCGCGCCCGCATTCTACGTGCGCATTCGCGGCCAGTTGCAGTCAAGGCATGTCGTTATTAAATAATAAAACATTTTAAAATATCAAAAAAAATTAATTTTTGGCACGGTGCCAAATTCGAGAAAATAAAAATAATAAAAACAAACCATTTGAAGCAATGGTGTGCTCGTGTCATTCGCCGAATTCTACCGCCGCACGACGGCATGCGCATCGGACAGCGACTTCCACTGCCTCAACGCGCGCTGCATTAAGGTTCACCGGGTCATTTTGGGTTCGCTGGGTTATCCTTATATAACTAGCAATTTTGCGAGTATTCTAGCCATCAGATATGTGTCAAGATTCAAGCACGAACTGTTCCAGCTTTTGCCTCTTCTTTCTTGTATTATATTCTCGCAATCTATCTTCCTCTCTCTCTCTCTCTCTCTCTCTCTCTCTTTTCTTTCTATCTCACTCTCTCGTCTCTCAGGACTCTCTCTATCTCTCTCTCTCTCTCTCTCTCTCTCTCTCTTTCACTCTTCCACAGGCCACCTTGCACTGCGACGGCGTCGACCACTGCGGCGACGGCAGCGACGAGGAGTGCGGTGGCGAGGTGGACGCGATCATTGTTCAGGCCGACTCGCCTCTCTCACGGTTGCACCATCTTTTCTGGTCAATACGATAGATATGTATATGCTACGTGTCTCAAATGAGAAGGACAGAAGATGTTAAGAGAGATGAAGGAAAACGATTTGTAGAGGCATGGTGTACATAAGAAAGAGAGAAAGAAAAAAAGAAAGAGATAATTAAACACAGAAAGAGAGAGAGAAAGAGAGAGAGAAATAGATAGAGAGAAAGAGAGAGAGAGAGAGAGAGAGAAAGAGAGAGAAAGAGAGAGCGTAACTGCACAAGGCACCAACGCGACTCGGACATCTCGACCTTGCTGGCGTTCGTGCTCGGCCTCTGCGGCATCGTCGTACTTCTCCTGGTCGCCGTGACTGTCGTGCTCAAGTTCTTCGACCGACGACGCGCACTCAACAGAGCCGCACGCATGGCGGCCGCCACTGCGAGTGGTCAGAGAAATCATCTTTCTTTCTTTCTCTAACTCTCTCGCTCTCTCTCTCTTCTCTCTCTTCAACTCTCTCTTGCTCTCTTTTCCCTATCTTCTCTCTCTCTCTCTCTCTTGTCTATCTCTTCCCTCTTCTCTCTCTTCTTTCACTCTCGCTCTCTCTCTTTCTCTCTCTCTCTCTACCTCTCTCTCTCTCTTTCTCTCCAGTCTCCTACCATCGCTACACGCCGAGCGCCTCGATGGATGCGCACCTCGGCGGCGGCGGCGGCGGGGGCTCCGCACCGGGCGCCGTGATGCACACGGTCGGCGAGCGTCGCTTCTTCGTCCGCCCCGAGACAGCCGCCGCCGCGACCGTGGTCGAGGCGCCGCCCTGCTACGACAACGCGCTCAAGCATCCCATCGTAAGTGGTGGTGATAAAAGATTAAGATTACGATTAAGATTAAGAAAAGATCACTTTTATGTAAACCCCATGATTGACTGGGGCAGGAAACACTTATTTTTTTATGTAGCGAACAAGCAAAAAGAGTTTTAAAAAAACGCAAGAAAACCCCAAACATAGACACATTAATAAATAAATGTATACATTATTTATTCGTAAAAATCTGACATACTATCTATAAATGATTATTATCTTGCTAGGCCGACGAGCCGAGCCCTTCGTACACGAACAATGCGTGCGTCACTAGTGATGAGGTGGAGGATTCTTTTTAATTTTTTTATTTTATTTTTTTTACTGACTTTATCCCTTAAAAAGTTTTTGATATTTTACTATCAATTTTTTTAAAATTAAATTATTAGAATTAATTCGTAATTAGATTCTCATTCTGTGCAGGCTGCTTTTCCGGTGAACCTCCCTCCGCCCCCTCAGGCCTCTTCTTCTTCTTCATCTTCAACTTCCGCGAATAATGGCTCGAGAGCCTGATTACACGGATAGCATTAAAATGCTTCTACCGTACATCATGGATCTCCCCTAATCAATAACACGCATGATCTTTTTCAGGTGGCATTTTAACTAATTATATGCACAGTTTACCTACCCGTCTTTACACGACTCATTTTCCCACAACTTTCCATCTCAGACAGCCAAACAGTGCAGACATTCGAATATTATTTTGCCGTATATCCGCAGCAGCAGGGTCTCACATTCCGTTTCGCTGCATTCCATTACTCAATAAGACATGCATAAAGGCCTCTTTCTTCTTTTAAAGGTCGTTAAAAAAACACATTTTTTTTGCTAATCCAACCTGTCTATTTGCAGTGTAGGTAGCTGGATTTTTTTTCTCCACTATACTCGTCCAACTGGTTAATGGCGCTTCTTGTGAACCTTCCATAAATGTTTGTAATCGCATTACATGAGCTTTATCTGCATTATATGAATATATTCCACTTTAGCCACCGATATATGGAGGCAAAACTTGCAAAGGAGGAAACAATGGCGAGCCTTTTATTTCTTATTTAAAGTAAATAAGCAACTCATTTTGTGTGAAATAGGAATAGAAAAGGATGGGAGGAAATGGAAGCCGGAGCTTATCGCTCTAGGCCTGCTGGCTGCTTCCACCGCTGTGGCCCATCATCGACCGTGACATGCCCGACATGCGACCGCCCATGCCCATTCCGTGGCCCTTCTTGCTGAAATTAACCGCTCTTTCTCTCTCTCTCTCTCGATCTTTTTCTCTCTTTCCTCCCCCTCTCTCTTTTCTCTCTCGTTCTCTTTCCCTTTCTCGCTATCCTTCTAGCTCTCTCTTCTCTCTCTCTTTTCCCTCCCTCTCTCTTTTCTCCCCCTCCCTCTTTTCACTCTCTCACTCTCTCTCTCTCTCTCTCTCTCTCTCTCTATCTGACCCCATATCGACAAGGCCCTGGAAGGGCATGGCTGCAATGACGAGCTTGCGGGTCAGAGGGTCGAGTGACTCCATGGCCGTCATCGCCTGCGCCTTAGCCTCCGCAGCCGTCAAACTCTCGTTGTCAGCGATGGAGACGAGCTTAAGAGAGCGAGAGAGAGAGAGAGATAGAAAGAGAGAGCGACAGAAAGAGAGATAGAGAGAGAGAGCGCGAGAGAAAGAGAGAGAGAGAGAGAGAGCGAGAGAGAAAGAGAGAGAGGAGAGTGAGAGGGGGGGGGAGAGAGGCAGTATCATAATGCTAGGAGAGAAAGAAATATGCCAGAGAGGGAAAGAAAGCGGAAGAAGGAAGAAGCGAGAGAGAAAGAGAACTACATATGTATGAGGCCGAGAGATATAATAAAGATAATAATAATAATAATAATAATAATAATATTAAATAATAAAGATGGAAAATAAATATAAATAAATAAAAGCTGACAGTCTGGAAGACGTTCGGCAGCTGCTCGATGGCGGCCGTCATGTTGGCGATGTACTCGTGGCGGTGGTCCATCATCTCAGTCTCGCATTTCGTGAAGAGGTCCTGGAGAGAGAGAGAGAGAGAGAGAGAGAGAGAGAGAGAGAGGAGAGAGGAGAGGAGAGAGAGAGAGTAGAGGGAAATTGAGAGAGAAATTGAGAGAGAGAGAGAGGGAGAGAGAGAGAGTTATAGAGAGAGAGAGAGATGGAGCGAGGAAGAGAGATGGAGATAGAAAAAGAGAGAGGAGATACAAAGGAGAGAGATAGAAGGGAAAAATGACAGTCAGAGACAACAATAACCTGAACACCGTTTTGCTGCGCCCACTGGGTGAGTTGCTGGCGAAGCTGCGCACGAGTTTCGTTCATCATACCAGACATGATCTCGCGGAAGGCCTGAAGGAAGAGAGAGGAGAGTGAGAGAGAGAGAAGAGGCGAGGGAGAGAGGGACATAGAGAGAGTAGAAGAGAGAGAGAGTGTGTGCTGACAATGAGAGAGTGAGAGAGTGAGAGGGTGAGGGTGAGAGAGAGAGTGTGCTGACAATGAGAGAGTGAGAGGGTGAGGCTGATGTAGTGAAGGAAGTGGATATGGGAAAAGATGGAAGAGAGAAAGAGGCAAGAATGAAGAGTGAGATATGGAGAAAAGTAGGGGAGAGGGAGGACGGTAGAGACAATGAGGGTGAATGACAAGGAAAAGGGAGAGAGAGAGAGAAGCAGAGAGTTGCACGAGAGAGAGAGCAGGATAGAGAGAAAGAAAGAGGTTAGAGAGAGATAGAGAGAGAGAAGGATAGAGAGATAGAGAGAGAGAAAGAAGTTAGAGAGATAGAGAGAGAGAGAGTAGGATAGAGGGATAGAGAGAGGGAGAAAGAGGTTAGAGAGATAGAGAGAGAGAGAGAGAGAATCTAAGATGTACCGTTCGGCCTTCAGCAGAGACGCTGCCCATGAAGTTGCAGTCGCCGCTCATGCCCATGTGATGCATGCCGTGGTTGCCGCCGTGCCACTCTATTAAATAAATAAAAAAAATGACAAAATAAAAAAGAAAAAGAAAAAAAACAATATAGGTATTGTCTCAGATTGATAAATATCATATTTTCAAGAGAGTGATAAAGATTGAATAAAAAAAGAATTAAATGACATTTCAAAGAATAATTAAATTTATCTTTAAAAAATCATAAATAAAAAAATAAATAAATAAACTATACTAACTGCCTTTGCCTGCAGCGACGCACGTGGCAACTAGAAGAAGAGCCATCAAAGAAGAGCCGGCCATTTCTAGGAGGGTAAAAGAGTCATTGGGCATTTTAAGTTATCATGCTGTTTAGTGGTTTCTATTTACCCCCGATTGCCAAGTTGTAAACCTGTGTGAAAAAATTACTAATAAAAATTACTTGGGAAGAGAGATATCACCGCCTAGAAATGATCTTATGAATAAGATAGAGAGAAAGAGAGGGAGAGAGAGAGTGGAGAGAGAGAGAAGACAGAACAGCTGCAGAGCGAGAGAGATAGCTAAAGAGAGAAAAGAAAAGTGCGAGAGAAACAAATTGAATACGAAAAAAAAAATGTAAAGGAATACTATATGATTTTCTATTTGCCTCCTTCTCCAGCAGAGGAATGTTGAATGAGTTCATTGCTCACTTGAGTCCTTATATTCAACAAATGCCTAGCATGGCATGGGGGATCTATCATATAGTTTTGTTCGAGTTCTTTGACTCACCGTCAGCGATTTGAGCCTATAACGGTCGCTCTCTCTTCCTCTCTCTCTCTCCCTCTCTCTCTCTCTCCTTCTCTGTCTCTCTTTTCTCTCTCTCTTTCTCTCTCTTTTCTCTTTCCTTCTCTGTCTCTCTCTCTTTTCTCTTTCTCTCTCTCTCTCTCTCTCTCTCTCTCTCTGTCTCTGTCTCTCTCTCTCTTTGATAGTTCTCTCAACTTACTCCATATTTCAAATATCGGATCTGTTGAGGATGTTTGCGCGTAACTCACGCGTGTCGAACGGATTCTCCAGTTTCAGCAGCAGCCAGACGGAGGGAGAGCGAGCTGGAGAGTCAGAGAAAACGGTAGAAAGAGAGAGAGAAAGGGAGAGAGAGAGAAAGGGAGAGAGAGTGGAAGAGAAAGAGAGAGAGAGAGAGATAGAGAGAGCGAGAGAGAGAGAGAGAGAAAGAGAGACCAACGGATGACTAAGCGCATCGCCAGAGTAGATTCTAGATTTTCAAGGTAGATTAGGGAATTATGTCCATGTGTTTTATTCTAGCCGCATGCTCTGATTCCACTCCACTTACAACAATTCTCGTGCTGATGTTCGTGAGGCTTCTCTGTCTCTCTCTCTCTCTCGAGCCCTCTTTATATCGTTCGTGTCTCTCTCTCTCTCTCTCTCTCTCTCTCTCTCTCTCTCTCTCTCTCTTTCTCACTCTCTTTCTCTCTCTCTCTCTTTCTCACTCTCTTTCTCTCTCTCTCTTTCTCTCTCCCTCGCTCTCTTTATCTCTCTCTCTCTCTTTCTCTCTCCCTCGCTCTCTTTATCTCTCTCTCTCTCGCTCTCTTTATCTCTTTCGTGTCTCTTTCTCTCTCTCTCTCACTCTCTATCTTTCTCTATCTTTCTCCTCTCTCTCACTGTTTCTCTTTGGTCTCCTACCCCTTCCCACACTCTGCAGCTGCAGATCGTGACCACTTCGAATCGAGCCGGATGTTTGTGATTTGTACGAGTGTCATGATTAGAATGGCATACTACTGTTATAAATCGTTGCTGATAGAAAACAAAATTTCAGCCGCATCGGCTGAACCTGATCGACGGAACTTTTCTGGCCTTTCGGCTAGCATAGATGGCTCATGATATAATCGATGTTCTTTCTGCTGGTAAAATGCTTTACACTACTATCAAAATTTACATTTACAGCTTCTAGTCTTATTTTCCTCGACTTACTATTCAAAATTCTTGAATTCTGCTTGTCATTCTTCCGTTTTCTATTATAGACATCACTGACAATGAGAATTGATAAACTCTCTCAACGACCCTGAACCAATCGTGAACCGTGCTCCGAGGTCTGCAGCAACGTAATTTGGCTCCAAAATGAGCTGATAGCCTAAATAGCTAGTCATTTCGGTTCCAAAATGAGCCCACGGATGGAAGTAAGGAAATAGTATGCTGATTACGGAGACGAAGATGAAGAAGAAGAGACATCTCGAGATTGGTCGAGAACATCTTTTGCTTTAGCTATAGCAGCTCTCATGAGAATTCCTTACAATTAGACTGTTATAAGAGAGAAACTGGTACATCTCCTCGTACATGACCCAATTGTGTTCAGCGAACTGATAAGAGCCGGGCTCCTTAAAAGGACCGCTCGAGAAGGCCTTAAGGACCGTGATTTCGTAGAGCTCGAATAATACGGCCATGTCTCCGATGGCGGGCCGACTTCTTCAACTGGTTCTACTCGCCATTGTCGTCAATCTCTCTATGCAACAATTCGGTTAACTTTTCTTTAAATACTTTATATATTTTTTTAAATCAAGAGATTTAAATGTTTTACAGCACATATAACAGTATAAAATAAGAATCTAGATACAAAAATTAATATTTAAAAAATCTCGATTTTCTTACAGGTGGTATTGGCTCAATGATCGGTCGGTTTCTTGGCGGTGGACGTGGAGGCTACGGTAACGGATATGGCAACGGATATGGTAGAGGATATTACGGGAACGGATATGGATACGGTAACGGATATGGATACGGTAATGGATACGGATACGGTAATGGATATTATGGCAACGGATACGGATACGGTAACGGCTATTACGGGAACGAATATGGCAACCACGGCTATGGATATTACGGACGACGTTGATTTGCTCTTCTACGCATAAATAGATCTATCTACAGATGAAAATGCTTTGTTATCTTATCTAATGAAAAGAACTAACGGCCATGTTAGAACTCACGCATTTAATGTTAATGCACTGCACCTCAATAAAATAAATGGATGTTTATGCAACTTTTTAAAATTATTATTTTGCATTACATACTTATCTCGAAAATTACGAATACACCGACACAAAAAATACACATAAACGTAGAGAGAGCGTGAGAAATGGCTCAAAATGGATAAAGCTGACGATTATTATTATAAATGATCGCGTGTATTTATACATATATCAGTACCGTCGTTACCAAGCAAAATTTTTTATGTACAACTAACATGAAGTACGAGCGCTAAATTACAAAACGAAAATGGATGACAAAAATTGCCTAGTTCTTACGATATATGTAAAAATTATGCGGCTGAAACTATTTGACATAAAATCTGACCCGTTGAGCAAATGTACCGTATGAGGATACATTTGAAAACAAAGTTTGCTCTCTTTTTCCACGTCTTGGGTTCCTTTTTTCCATTCATTTTTCGTCGTTTATTACACGGGGATTCAGTTAATGCATTTTTTTTTCGGAATTATTCTAGAAATCCCTGCCACTGAAATTGGATGTCTATTGTTGCTCCTCGTTCGTGAGATTTCTAATTTAATGTTATCCTTACTATATATTTCTACATTGAATTAAATCATGACTATTTTCCCTCCTAAGATGTCCAAGCGTCCGGCCGCATCTTCTTCCGGCGGAGGAACGGCATCCAAGGTGGCCAAGAGCGAGTCGGAAGGTGCCACCGCCGCCAAGAAGCCTTCCGGCTCCTCGTCCTCGGCGCGGAGGGGAAGAGGAGCCGGCGGGATTCTTGGGGGCGCCGCCGCCGCTGCCGTTGCGGAGCGGCGTGCTCAGTTCGCGGCACTCGACAAGGACAAGCTGCTTGAGAAGTACGTGCAGTTTATTGCTGCTTTATTTAATTCAATAAGATCGAATACGTTTCTTCAATTTTGGTCTTTCCGTTTTTTTTTGCGGTCGTGGGGTAGTGATTGCCGAAGAATACAGGATTTTCTCTTTGTTAGGTTAGCTTGTTTACTTTGATGCAATTCAGGAATACGATTTTGTAATTGGCAGAAGCAAAAAAAGAAGACGACGACGAATGTGAAGTAAATGACTTGTAGGGACATTGGTGGTTGATGACCCGCTCCTGCCTAGATGATTATTGTCCAGGGAATAAAAATCACTGTCTCGAGGAAACCGAACAGTGTGGGGTACTGGGATATAGGGTCCGGAAATCCAGTGTCGGGGTAGATTGAAAAGTGAGTTTCTGTGGAAATGTTCGCCAAAAACATGGTAGGTTATGGGCACTGAGGAGGCGCCAATATCCACGTTTTGCCACGTTTTGGTGGTGGAGATTGATGACCCGCACGTTGTCTAGATGCCTTTCGTTGTCCACGCAAGTGATCGGCCTGAACGAGGGCCTCAAGCATGTCAAGCGACGCGAATATCTCGCGCGTCTTCGCGGCACGCTCAAGGACAAGGAGCTGTTCGCTCTCACTGTTAGAGCTTTGTGTTTCTGGTTTTGATCTAGTTCTTGTTCTTCTTATTATTCTTTAAGCGTCCAAGTTTAGATGAAGTTCTTTAACGATTTTTTTTATCACTAGACAAATATGATCGTGTTTTCGCACGCTTTTTGTGTAAAACTCTCATAATATGAAACCTCTTGCAATGCTTTCTTCATTTCTCTTTTTCTTCCTTTCCTAGAAGGAACGCGACGCGTCCAAATGGAAGTTGCTTGGCGAGACGCAGCCGACCCGGCTGAGAAAGGCGCGAGTTTAAACTGTGCTCTTGTATTACGGTATCCTTCTAGATTACGGTATTTGGAGATGAAATAGTTGCTACTGTTACACTGATGTTGTAAAGATGTGTGGTTACGTGGCCTACAAGGATCATAGAGTATCTCTAAATAAAATGGTGTTTCTCACTCTTTATTCATGCAAAATAGTGATTGATGATGAAATTCGAGGTGGAGGGGGGGGGCCGTTAAATGGTGACGAAATTTAACTCCTAATTTCAGGGCGCACTGATGGACGTGTCTGTGCACGAGGCTTTCTATGCTATGCGAGACGAGCTGCGGACGGCGCGTGCCGACCTGGACAGCGCCAAGTGCGAGCTCAAGCTGCTGCGAGGGAAGGGAACGTCAGTTTGGGGCAGTGTTTAAATAGATCTCAATTTTGCCAGGGATCCTCCCGAAAAAAGTGGCAAACATTACGAGGGATCCTTCCGAACACGGTATAAAAATACTTGCTCTACCTCGATTTCCTCATATTTTAAGGCAAAAGAGGCTGTACCTTCCCGATTTTTGATGGTGAACACTTCCGAAAACCTTTGAAGCGAGAGGGAATTTAAACACTGGTTTGGGGTGGTGAAGGGGGACGGGGGTGAAGGGTGTTTGTTGAGGGGGAGCCCACTAATACTGTTGGAGATCAGCAGTTATATTATGCTCCGTTTCTACGTAGCTTTCTACAATTCTACCATGAATGGTGAACTGGTTCTGACAAGCAGGACAACTTCCCCCAGAATCATTTTTACATGGGCTTATATCTTTTCTGGTGTCCTTGCCTGCTTATTGTACCGATATTCATTCCTCTCATGGCTTCTGCCTAGGAACACTTCACTTCCAATCCCTCCACATTCCACATCCACTCTTACAGTGAAGAAGGCGCCAAGGAGTTCGAGAAGGTCAAGAAGCTCAACGAAGAGAACGAGAAGCTTCGCAGTGAGCTGATGAAGCGTAGTCCGATCGAGAAGGAGTTGGCACTCTGTCAACGAGCATGCCAGGCATACAGGCAGCAGATTAAAGGTATATATCTTGAAATAGGATCGCTTTGTTTAACACGCCTCCCGAACTTTGTAACATCAGTAACAACGACAATAAAAAAAAATTAAGAGTTATTTTCCTTTTTTTCGTTTTAGATCTTGAAAAGGAAGTCAACGAACGAAATTCGCGAATTCGTGCACTCGAAGAGCAGCCGAAGTAGGCTGATTATATCTCTGATTCTTTTGCTATTCTCTATTCCTTAAAAAAAGGAGCATTGCTCTGGAGTGTTTTGTTTAATATGGTTATGTAGCGTTGGAATATAATGGAAAGGAGTTCTTATATCACTAGTTCACAAGATATAATTAATATACGGTGGGTTACGGTGAAATATTTTTTTTTTGAGAACGACTGAAACAGCAGTTGTACGCAAAGAAGAAGCTCAGGACACCAAGAAAGATGCTGATGATGCTGAGGCGGACAAGGGAGGAGGTAATTAATTATATGAATTTGTGACTTTTAAAATATATAATTAGAAATACTCTTTCTCATATACTGAACGTTTTGAACGATAAATTGTAAATTGAAAATTTTATGTTGTAGATTTACTAGAAATGTACCATTATTTTTAAGTTGGATCCGATGTAGATCTTTATTGGTTTAATTTTTCCCTAATTTTAGTGCAAGTCGCGACGACGACTACGAACGAGACTACGGTAGAAGAAGTGGAAGAGGCACTCGAAGAAGAAGTCTCCACAGAAGCGATTGAAACCGGTTTGATATCTTCTTTCCAAAATGCCCCGATAATAGCTCATTTTTCATGATTAAACTTGCTATTTCATATATTTTATTGTTATATAATAGAGAAATTACTGCTATATTCTCACCAACTTTCCTTTACAGACACCACAGCGAATGCGGAGTGACGAGTTCCGGCAGGTTTCGTGATCTTGCGTTGAGTTGTTCCTGCATAAATACATTAGCGAATGAACAGAAATGTAAATATATTTTTGATAATTTATTTCCTAGCGTGTTTCAGAACGTTCTTGTGGTGTTTTAGCAGATTTGTGGTTCTCTGGGAAGTTGCTTTTATTTATTACTTGTATTGTCCTTTAGATTTTTGATGATGGAGGGATTATGGAATAAAGAAAAAACCTGAATGATGATTCACAAAAGGTAGAATTCATACCAAACTTATACTTTTCGCCACTTCGACCTTGTTTCTTGATTTCTCTGCTTTCTCGCGTTTATCTCTCTCTCTCTCTCTCACTCTCTCCTTTCTCTTTCTTTCTCCCTTTTTGGTTCACGCACTTCCGCCCCCGGTAAATGTAGTTCGTCACGTGAGATTGTTACTGGCTGGCAGGCCGATTTGATAGGCACTTCCGTTTTTATCAGAAATTGCCTACCCATACTGCTTGCAAGTGAACTTGTGTAGTCCTCCTTTCACCCGTTTTTTTCTCTATTCTCTCTATGTCTCTCTCTGCACACTCTCTCTCTCTCTCTCTCTCTCTCTCTCTCTCTCTCTTTCTCTTCTATTGCTCTCTCTCCCTCCCTCAATCACTTTCTCCCTAACACTACTACTTTCCGGCACCTTCTGCCTCCCTCCCTTCTCGTGTTCTTATTTCTTTTCTCCATTCTCAGTACCCTCGCTGTTGTCTGCCACTCCTGATTGTATCTTCTGCCACATTTTCCCCTTCTTTCCTAACTTGTTTACGGCCTCAAAATGACCTCCACTTTCTTACTCTCTCTCTCTCTCTCTCTCTCTCTCTCTCTCTCTTTCACTCTATCTCTCTCACTGGTTCTCTCTCTCACATACACTTGCTGGCAATCAGCCCTCTTTTTTGCCTCACCATCTCTCACCAGATCGCATTGTGTCCACTGTCTCGCGTCCTCTTACCTCCTCAAAATATGCACACACACTCTCTCTCCCCTCTTTCGCTCCCTCTCTTCTTCCTCGTCCTACCGCACACACTGTCTACGGTAGCTTTGAGCAAGTCGATAAACGCTGTCGCGACCGCAACGCGTCTGCGCCACCGCTCACTGTTTTCTTTGTGCCATTTCTCTCACCTCCCTCACTCTCACACGCTCTTTCTCTCTCTCTCGCCTTCCTCTCTCTCTCTCTCTCTCTCTCTCTCTCTCTCTCTCTCTCTCTCTTCCCACCCAAGCCAGCCAGCCACCTCGTCTGTGATGGCCTAGCCCTCCCTGCCTTGCCTCGTCAGACCATACCTCGTGACACGGGCAGAGTGTGCCTCTCTCCACCTCTCAGCCCTTCACTCCCAACCTCTCCTAGAGCCAGAGAGCCATCCACCCGGCCCTCGTAATTGGCGAAAGACTGGCCCCTTAGCTATGGAAAAGGAGAGACGCGCGGACGTCATGGTCTCATCTGCCAAGTATCTCACAGTGTGTGTGAAGGCCTGCCTGCCTGATGAGTCAGGCTTTCTCTCCTTTGCACCCTCTTATAGCGGCATCTTCAATCCTCCTTAAGAGCTTCTAATGCCCAATGCCGCCCCCCTTCTCCAGCTCATTAAGCTCATTAAATGCCACGAAACTCTCCCAGCCCACACGCGAATACGTTTGAGGATAATGTTTTGCCATCTAAGGATATGCTCTAGCATCACTGACGTGACCAGGAGTGTCATCTTTTAGAGAGCCGTGATATAATCGTAGAATACCAGGAAAGTGTCTTGCTTAGTTTTCTATCCCGTTTTCCTCCTCTGCACACTGTTGGATGAAGTTGCGCAACATTTGTCATGCCGGTTTCTCGCTGCTCCTTTAAAGTCACCGCTCTTCGAATGAGCTAGAGCATTGAAAGCTTTTACGATTTCATTATTATGCGGATGTATTTTTCTTTTAATTTTTTGTTATATTTTCTAGAAGATCAAATAAGAGTGGAGCGATGAAGGGGTGAACTGGTCTGGACTGAAAACGAATCCGGGGAGTAGGTGTTGCGCAGAGCTAGACAGGAGGGAGAGGGCGAAAGGAGGGTGGATGGGAACTGATGCGGAGACGGTTGAGAGAGAGAGAGATAGAGAGAGAAGAGAGAGAGAGAGTGAGAACGAGAGAGGGAAAGAGAGCGGTGGTTGGGAAAAAGCGCAAAGGAGCGGAACGTTGAGCGTTAGTGGAGAAGCTGAAAGGAAAGGAAATGGAGAGCTAAAGAGAAAGTGCGCGATGGTTACCGATTGCGAGAGTCGTCGCCGGTGCAATTCCGGAACTGGCATGTTTGAACGAGGTGTAACAGGGGCAACAGTGTATTTCGGGTTCTGGAAGAGTCTTCATAATTTAATGTCGCTATTCAATAGTTTATTGCCTTCTATTTAACTGTTTGGAAGCGCTGTTGAAGAGCTTAGGAAGTGTACTTACTAGATAGAGCCATTTCAGCATGATCCATGGGAATGTTGTGTCTCTCGGTGATTATTCACGTTTTCCTGTTCACTGGCTTCTTGTTGTCGTCCTCATCTCGTTTTTCTACTCTCTTCTAGTTTCATCATTTTTGGTTCCTTCCATTCTCGTTTTCATCATTCTTAAATGTAGGCCTTGCAAAGGAAAGAGCGACGAGTTGTTTGGTCCCCCTGTCGCTGTCTTGGCTTCTCCAATTTCATCATGCTACTTTTCTCTTCTGTTTTTTCTTCTTTTAGAGTTTTCTATAGAAGATAATGATGCTATGTGAGTTTTCTGTCGAAGATTTTAAAGTTTTCTGTAGAAGATAATGATGCTATGTGCTATCTTTTGAACGGAATAATCTATGAACGGAATAGTCTTTCGAGATGTTTACTGTAACCGTATTAATATGTTAGTGGATTATTTTACGGTCTACAAGCGGATTATTTTACTGATTATAAGGTTACACTTTTATTCTTGCAGCGCTCACGCGTATTCCAGCAGCGTTTTGCTGTGTGCTGTGTGTTAGCTGATTCCATCAGGAAGGAACGAAGGAAGAAAGTGAAGAAGTGGATAAGAGGTATGGATAAGAGAGGCTTGGCAAATATTTGGCATACATGTATTTTTGGGGTATTACCATCAATATAAGTGCTTTCTAAGAGTAGAAAGAGGAAATTTTTGTTGATTACAAACAATTTTTTTTATAGAAAACTGTAAGTTAAAAAAAAACTGTTAGATTGCAGGAAAAAGGCAGCGGAGATCCCTCTTTGTTGACTCGTCTCTAGTCTCTTGTGCAGCACTCCGCGTTTGCTCTCGTCTAGACGGTCAGCCTCCTTTTAAATATAAATAAATATTAATGGAGATCTTTGCAGCTTTATTTAGGCATGGAGCTTAGTTATTTTAATTTCATTTTGTAAAATTAAAGTTTAAATAAATAAATTTTCTATAGGGACACCGTGGTATGCGAAGCGAGTCCGAGACGCGAACTTGCCAGTCGTCGTCGTGTCAGCAGAAAGTGGAAGAGATCAGAAGAGTGGAAGAACGAAGAGAAAGAAGGGTCCTGCTAAGGTAAGCAATATAACTGTTGTTGCAATGGTTTCACGTAAAGATCAAAGTGGTCAAAATTTCGCTTCCCCCTTGTTTTCCCGTTGTAAGTGGCTTTTGTCAAGGCCTTTTGTCACAGATAACTTTGGGGGCGAAATATCAAAAGGAAGAAAAAGTATTAAGAGACAATACTTTGTTATCAGCCATAGAAAGACACGTTTGATTCGAAAGCTAATCAGCGCGTTATTATGCATTTCTGAGTTGATTCCAAGGTGCTTATTAGCTGTGTAGTTTGCACGGGAATACGCTTGTATAAATGAAACATCTCCAGATTTTGTTGATGTTAATTCGTCAAGTTAGTCCTCCCCCATGTCTTCTATCCATTGCAGGTAGCGAACGCTAAAGACGTGCAGCGCAGTCGTCGTCAGTCCTCTCTCTCTCTCTCTATCGTCTCGAGATCCAGATCCCTAACTCCTAATCTCGGCCTTATCTCGACTTAATCTCTCTCATATATCTCCTACTCACTGCCGTCCTTGTACACATTCACAAGCTCCGCCCACACGTCCATCCTACTTCCATCTAACTACCCTCTACACAAAGTTAGTGGCACAGGGGAAACGATTCTTAAAAAATGGAAATAAGTAGAGTTTTTCAATATACAACAAAGATTGCTTCGTTCAGCTACTACAAGCAAAGAAGCGAAATGTCGTCCGCCAGACGCAACAATAACAACATCAACATCAGCAAGAAGTTGCCGCTGACTTCAACGGCTTCCTTCTCATCATCGGGCGACTTCAGCGCCTCGAAGCGCTATAACGGCGGCTTCACGTCCGGCCAGGTGGGATTTGAGTGATTTTATTACCCCTAACTTACGGAACGACCGTTAAATCGGTTTATAGGTTCCGTTAAATAGACTTCCTGCCTAGCTCTATTTTACGGATAGGCCGTAAAATAGGCTTCATGCCTCTTTCTAGTTGACGGACCGACTTTAAAATAGGCTTAATGTTCCGTTCAGGACAACTCGCTCGGCTCCGTGCCGTCGACACCGAAGGGACGGCCATCGCAGGGCGCAGGCGGTCGCAGCAATCGCATGCCGCGTCGCGCCGCATCCATGTACATCGGAGGTGGAGGCGGTGTCGAATGCCTCGGCGAGTATCGGATGCCGAACAGCAGCTACTGCTCGCCCACCGCCTACAACAAGCAGCAGCAGAGACAGAGGAACGCCGTGACGCCGCCATTCGCCGGCTCCAAGTTCACCGATTCGCCATCCGCGAGAGCTGTGCCGCTCCCGCCTGTCAGCTGGTTCGATGATGAGGTTAGAGGGGTTTTACTTAGTTAATTAATTAATTAATTAATTACTTAAAGATAAAAAATGGAAGAAATTGGCGAAAAATTAATTTAGACATCAATTTTTGTCATATGTTCATATAGTTGGTGAACAGATCAATAAATAAAGAATGAAATGAATTTAGAAAGAAAGAAAGAAATATCACCCCCTTTCCAGTCAACTTGCGAGTCGACGTCCTTCTCCCTGAGCGACTCGTGTCCATCTACATCTGACTCTGAATCGTCGTCCTCACTCTGCTCCACTGACGTCATCTCCTCAGCTTCTTCCATGACAAAGACCATGACGTCATCGGGGTCGAAGCACTCGGCATACGCCTCAGTCCATTCCAGCTGATTGCGGCGTGTTCGGCTGTGGTTTAAGGAGTACCCCACCCCCGCCAGAGGGTCCTATCACCCCCCCCCCCCCCAATCCCAATTCCTCTAACCACACCCCATGCTACTACCACCCCCCCCCCCCCTCCCTTCTGTTCCATACGAGAGTCCCCAGATTCTTTCGATCAGTGACCACCCCCCTTTTCCACTCATTGCCTGCTCATCCTTAATCGCCGCCGTAGAGTTTCACGAGTGTTTTAAAGATGTGCTGCATTCTTTTTTATGCTAGCCCCTAGGGCATAGTCGCTTTTGTTGCTCTCTCTCAAGTTGCGAATCAAAGAAGAGGTCCCGGAGGCGCTTTCTATGTGTGAAGTTAACCAAGCAACTCTGCTGTTTTACATTCTTTTACACCACTCACGACAAGTTTATTCATTTTCGTAATTCTCATAATTTAGTTCTCGGCTTTACTTCAAGAAGCACTCCCGAAATACTCTATTTCTCTTCTCTTCTCTCCGCGACTTCTATCTCTTTTTCTCTTCTTGTTCTCAGTGCTACGGAATGATTCCTTCATTGCACGTGTGTGTCTCTCTCATTTTCATTCTCTTTTTTTGGTGCGCTAAATTTTGGTGTATAATTAGAGTTGAACATATACGGTATCAGAGATTGCGGAGATCATTTTTGCTTGTTGAATACGTACGTCTACAATTGTATATAGAGCGCGCCCCTCTGACTTCCGGTAAGTTTAAGTGCTCCCCGTGTGAGAGTGTTCTTCCTTCAATATCTAAAGGCCGCCAATTCTAGGTTGTTATCTATATCTACACCCTGATGAGACCTCTCCACACACGGAAGCGTTAACATTTTAAAAAAGCGCCTATTGCTCTATATCTTCTACACTCTCGTATTCTTACTCATTCCTCCTCTCTGCTATGTGTTTTCTCAAGGCTACATGCCTATCGTGTTTCTCACTCTCTCTCTTTAATCTCCTTAATCTTAATTTTTGTAACATTTTAATGCGATTTTTTTGTTGTTTAACTTTTAAATTCTCATTGTCAGACTTGAAAGTCATTATCGTATTTCTTTTTATTTTTTTTTTACTTTTGTTTGTTTTAATAGAAATGCTGCCGGTGCAAAAATGTGTGTCGTAGCTTCTCAGTGGTTTTACCTCTCAGATCTTACTAACGCATTTGTGTGTCTCTGTGTCTTTGTGCGTTTTTGGCACGTTTCCAATTGAAATTAATTCCGTTTCTCTTTTCTCTCTCTCTCTCTCTCTCTCTCTCTCTCTCTCGCTGTACATGTTGGGGTCGCTCACTCACTGCAGTACGGATACTCCAGCGCTGGCATTTAATTCTGTGTTTATTTTATTTTTTACCTTTTTAACTTGCAATTTTCCCCTACCTTTGTTATCTAATTACATTCACAAAATTAACTTGGTTATTATTATATTTGTATCGATTTTGTTCTTTAAACGTATTTAGCTTCCTTTAACAAAATGGTCACTGCACTTGGATATGTAATGGGGTTTTGTCATTGTAGAAAGTCTTGTAGCACCATTTTTCTTTCTTTTTTTGACTTTTCATACCACCCGCAGAGAGCGAGCTTTCGGCTTTGTTATCTTTTGCAGACCCCTCCACACAATTTTCTCTCCATTCCTACCTCAACATGCGTTCGACTCGACTCGAGAAGTGTACTGTACCTGCCTAATGTAGTCTCTATTTCTCTCTTTCTATCGCCCTCTCTCTCTTTCTCTTGCTCTCTCGCCACCCTCTCTGCATTGTACATAGCCTTATATTTGCATTGTAGAGTAGCTATTAGTGAGAGGTATCTATTCTTCGTCCCCCTCCCGTTTCCATAACATCGAAGGCGTACACAGAACCTTCACTCGGCGATAGTTGCATAAGTCCTCATAAGCTTGGAGAGATAATCATTTTATGGGGATCTCGATTTTTGCAAGAACTTTAACAAGCCAAGCTACTCTCAAGCTCTCCCCTCGTCACCAGTTCCCCCCGACCTTTGGTTTTCCCGTCACCCAATCCCCAACCACATGGTTTTCCTCTCACCCAAACCCAACTCCCAACCCCACTTTTCTCCTGCTCCTCCTCCTCTTTCTCACCCTTACACAACTTCCCGACCTATG
>CALZFC010000017.1:2135000-2142500 GCA_945643635.1 Allodiplogaster sudhausi | reverse complement strand
TAATATTAACATTGAGCGTAGTTATGGATCGATGAATGCGCTTGCACGGTGCCTCGGCGGCCGAAAATGTGCCATTTTGACCGACTCGCGCGCATTGCTCGCGTCATAGCAAAAATTGGTACGCTCGGATTTTTCTTGAATGGTGATTATTTGATGGCAAATTTCACGCTCTTTCTTTCTGTTTAGGTCCCAGAGTGTAGAAATGGCCATAAATTGCTGTGTCGACCCTTCAAATAATTTAACGGGAATTTTCAAGGCCAAAATAAAATTTTCGTAAAACATGTTCCTAGATGAAATTTGAAGAGCTTTCGAAATGCTATTGAATGATATGTATCGTTTCTCAAAACAGATTTTGAACGGATTTATGGCTCAATGAATTTTCAGGGTTACGGTAGTGTATCCCGAAGGGAAAAAATCGGATGATGATGAAATTAGTCTCATTAAATAGAGCGGGTCGAGTTGTATAAGCAAAATGTTTTCCGTTAATGAATTCGAAAACAATTTTCCCGGGGCAGGCTGCGCTCGAAGCTTACGGACATGCTCTCTTAAGAAACTACAGTATTTGTTGGAAGACTACAGTCTCGTTATTTACCTCCTTCATCACAGAGCCAATGGAGTGAACGCGAGGAGCCACCGCCAGTTCCCGAGCCTTCACGTGTACACTTTTACACCGAATCTGTGCACGGCGAGTATAATGTGGTGAGTTTGACAAATTGTTATTGATCAATAAATATAAAAAAATGTAAAAAAAAGAAATCCACTACTAGTTATACTTATTCTCTTCGCAGATCTCTGGATATCTACGAGCACCGGCCTTGTCCTTCAGCACTGTTACAAAGCGTTTCCATATCTGCTCGTGGAAGTAGTGATTGCGATTCATGGTATTTATATGCCTATATACTATTTGTGTTCTTTTGTTATTACCATACGGGATTTACAACATCTCGATTTACGGCAATAAAGTGTATAGTTCTTCGATCTACTGAGACCTTGGCAACAGAATTGCGCATTTTTGCTCAAGGTATAATGGATTATGCAGATATGGCTTGAATTAGCCAATTTAACAAAAAAAAGTATTATATATGAAGGCCAAAGACAAAAAGGAAACCAGAATAAAGGAAGAAAACTCTCAAATGAGTATTTGCGCAATTAGATCTACATGTAGATCATTCTTTTTCGAGTACATCTTTCGTCCAACCTCCTATGTTTACTTAGCAGGTGTAAATATAGGGTTCGGAATAATAAAACAAACGAAATGTGATGCTTCGCGAATTTCAAAACTTGTTAAGCACTGCGATCTTTGCTTTTTCCGAAAGTTGAGTTGTGTTGATACTGGTTTTTGCAGGTAATAATGCGTCTCGAGACGTGCTACTTTTGCTCGTCACCAGTGTATCCCGGTCATGGCACTACATTTGTCAGGAATGATTCGACGGTGAGCGATTTCATCTTCTTTATTATTATTTTTTATTTTTTGCTTTTGAAACCGTTTCTTTCTTTCCTTTTTCTTTCTAATTTAAATGTAAAACGCACTTTCCTTGCAGATCTTCCGATTCTGCAGATCCAAGTGCCACAAGTTGTTCAAGAAGAAGCGCAATCCACGCAAGACCAAGTGGACCAAGGTTTGGAAACACCTTTTCAGTTTTTTTTCTGTTCTGTTCTGTGTTGTACGAGACTTTCATGGCAACAGGAAAATGAAGGAATACCGCGTAATTCCAAATTACTTGTTACGAATGCTGATTTGGTTTGAAAGTTCGAGTTCGTACAGTGGTGCTTTTTCGATGTCCATTTTGAGGAATATTCGCGTGGAAAAACTGGGGTGATCCAGCGCGTTTTATGGAAAGAACTTGGTAAAAAGTTATTGTGAATATTTTTTGTGCAAAATTTAAAGCAAGTTTAAGGAGGTATATTTAATTAGGCATATGTTTTTTTTCTTTGGAGTTTTTTTTAGTAAAAAAAAGAAAGCATGAATATATTCATTCCAGGCGTCTCGCCGTGCGCGCGGCAAGGAGCTCGTGAACGACTCGACGCAGCTGCTCGAGCAGAAGAAGAACGAGCCGCTCAAGTACGAACGGGCACTCTGGGAGAAGGTGATCGAGGCCACCAAGCAGGTCTCCACACTCAAGCACAAGAGGTTCGAGCTTTATTTTTTTGAGATTCGAGCTATTTAACGGCCCGATTCGAGCTATATTTTTAACGGCCCGAGACTATGCAAAAAAGAAGAGATTGTTGTCAAAACTTCGATATTCTTTATAGTTAACACCAAAATCGATCCTAGTCATGTGGAACAATCTCCAATTTTTTTATTATTATTCTTTTTAGAAGATCTGTTTATTTAAAGACAGGTGTATCGCTTTTAATAGTTGGATAACAAAAAAGGATTTAATATTTAAAAAAAACTTCTTTTTTTTCTCTCTCCAGGTACGCGAACAAGATCCGCAAGGCGATCCAGCCGGGCAAGGTTGCGAAGAGGACGCGTGAGCTGGGCCGCGTCACGGACAGAATGCATCTTATCCGGGCGCCAGTCGCTGCCGCCGCGGCCACCGCCGCCAAGGCCAAGGACGCCAGCAAGACGAAGAAGACCAAGGAAATGGCGATGGAGACGAATTAAATGTATCATTGGAATTATCGATTCATTTCTTTTTTGAGCCCCTCCCACTTTTTCCGCCTTTTACGTGAAGACGAAATTAATTTAAATTTAGTAATTTTCCCATTAAATACCTTTTTTATTTGTCTCCAACCAGTACGAATTCCAAATTTTAAATATAGAAGAAAAAACAACTTAAAACATCGCCGCATTTCTCATTGGTTTTTCCAACTCGTCTCACAATTTTGTTACTGCTGATTGTATCTCTTTTTTGTTGTTGGTGGCTCGAGTTGTGCTCGTCCACTATTCCCTGTGTTTGTTGTCTGTTGGAAAAGAATTTTGGAAAAGGAATAAAGTTTGGAAATGACACATTGAGCACTGATGTGAAGTATGCCATAGCGTTTGAAACGCTTGGTCAATATTTATCACCTTGACTTATTTATTTTCCTTGATTTGTTTATTTTGATAGTATACTTGCAATGTCGGATGGGAGAGCATATTATTGCTCCCTTCGATAGTTTGTGTTTGTTGCACCTAGTTAACATGGCATAATTTAAGTTAGGTTACCTTGATTTCCTTCTTACCTTGTGTGAAATATCTCCTTCAAATAGGAAGCGTTTGCTAGAGTTTAGTTTTAGATGTTGCGGGGTGCCTTAATAGGGTAACTCTTTTAAGTTAAGAGTACCTTAAGGAATCTTAACTCTTAAGTTTAGAGTACCTTAAGAACCTTAACACCTTAGCAAGAACTTAAAGGCTCATTACAAGATGGGCGACGCCGGCTTCTACCGCGGCACGACTGCCGAGCAGGACGGCCGCTTCACGGACAAGGAGAAGAAGCTGCTCAAGACGATGAAGTTTGAGGACGCGCTCGATACGAAGGTTGGCTCCGCCCACCCGTCCACTGGGCACAAAAAGGGAGGGACGCCTTACTGAGCTCCGCCTGCTTGAAAATTTTCCAAATATGTCTTTGACATTAATTCTTTTTCCCCTTTAAAAATCAAGCCTAGAATGCGAAGTTTTACATTATTTTGAGGAAAAATAATTAGAAAAAGTCTCTAGTTTAGTATATGTGGCCTTTGTTAAAGAAGCTGTTTTAGTCCATGAGCCGCCAGGGGTTGCGGCAGTCACTCAGATCTTCTCCTCCTTCTTCCGCTCCTCCTCCTCCCCGATTAAGGTGGACGTGGCCAAGTGCAACCTTGACGTCATCAAGCCATGGATCACGCGCAGGGTCAACGAGCTGATCGGCATGGAAGATGACGTCGTCGTCGAGTACATCATCTCGCAGCTCGAGGACACCAAGAATCTCAATCCCAAGGTCGGTGGATCCCAGTTTGGAGCAGCCCCCCCCCCCCCTTCAAAAGGGCATCCTAATGGTTGGCGAATAACCATGTATCCCATGGAGTGGGTATCCTAAGTGAAGGGGTATCCCATGCAAATGAGTTTCCCAAGGCTACAAAGTTTCCCATGGAAAAGGGTGTACCAAGGCTATTTGATAGCCTTGGAATGGGAGTATCCTAACAATCGAGCAACCGGGTATCCCTTGGATATAGTTGTCCCAAAGCTAAGGAGTATCCCATGGAAGGGGTGTCCCAAGGCTAGTGGGTATCCCATAGAAAAGGGCGCACAAAGGCTACATGGTATACCATGGAAAAGGGTACACAAAGGCTATTTGGTATCCCTTGGAAAGTGGGGTAAATTTTTATTATTGTTAACTTAACCTTTTATGTAATAGTGCTAATTTAAAGTTTAATAGGGTTTTTCTTTGCTGACTCGATCTTTTCAGGCCCGTACGTGCTTCCTTTCTTCTTCTAGATCATGCAAATCAACGTCACGGGCTTCCTGAACGCGCGGAATGCCCGCGTCTTCATGGGAGAGTTGTGGTCGCTGCTGGCTGAGGCGAACGCGGTAAGGGATACTGTAATGGATGGGTGATTACTGTAATGTATACTGTAATGGATGTGTGATTAATGTAATGTATGAGTGATTACTGTAATAGATGAGTGATTACTGTAACAAAGATACCATAATACGAATTAGCCTTACAATTAGGAATGAAAGCTGTATTGAATTTACTTCTGGCTTTTCTCCTTCATTCTTCTTAAAACAAGCAGACTTAGTTTAGCGGGCAAAAAACCGTTATTCAGCTTGGTTTTTGATTTTGGTGAATTATATAAATATCTTTCCAGGCTGATGACGGAATTCCGGGTTCGTTGGTGGAGAAGAAGATGACGGAAATGTCTGTGAGTGCCCATCGGAGAGAGCGACGAGAGACGAGCCCAGAGAGGGAGAGGGATCGAGGAGACAACGGACAGTCAGCAGACTCGGACTGGAAGCAGAGGTAGGAAGGAGTACAGAGAGAGAGAGAGAGGGGAGAGAGAAAGAGAGAGAGGGAGAGGAGAGAAAGAGGGAGAAGAGAGAGAGAGTAATCACAAATAGACATGGATACTGTAATGAATTTTGTCATGGCTTGTCTTCTTGGTTTTTGTACATCAAGAGCGAGACGGATGGGTGAGGAGAGGAATACATTGATTGATTATCTTTTAACTGGAAGGACACTTGGAATCCGCTCCACCAACAGCCGTTCACTTTCTTCGTTTTGTCGTGATTTTGTTGATCAAAGAGTTTTTTTTTCATAAAAATTAGGAGAAGAAAAGATATGCTGCAGGTATCAGTCACTGTCGCTAGGGAAATTCTCCGGTCCGTCACAGCCGAAGGAGAGAGCAGAATCGCCAGATAGGATGGAGAAATCACCAATCAGGTTGAACGCATACAAGAGGACTGTATACATGTTCAGAATTGTAATTGTTAAGTATCATTCATTTAAAAATGTAGTAACCATATGATTATTGTTGTTAACATTGTTATTTTGGGTATTATTATTATGTTTATTTCTGCTATAGTTTTTTTTATAAATTTTATAATAACTTTTTAGATCACCCGTCCGTCGTGAGCCGCGCTCCCGTTCTAAGACTCCACCGCGACGAAAGGCATACGACGATAAGAAGAAGGAGAAGGAGAGAGACGGAGAGAGGAGAAGGAGTGAGAGGGACAGAGAAAGAGAGACGGGCAGAGAAAGAGAGAAGGACAGAGAAAGAGAGAAGGACAAGGAGAGGACGAGGGAGAAGGAGCGGGATGAGGTTTGGTTTTTTTTGTTGTTGTTTGTTTTTGTTACCCATAGAGTTCTGATTGTTTGTTCTTTTAAAGAATTATATTGTTAGTATTTGAAAAAAGAAATCAAGTAAGATTTTAAAATTCCTCTTATTGAAGGATCGTCGCCGTGAACGCGAGAAGGAACGCGAGCGTGAGAAGCGCAAGGAGCGAGAGAGAGAGGAGAAGGAGAGAGCGCGCAAGAAGGAGAGGGAGCGAGAGAGAGATAAGGAAAGGGAGAGAGAGAAGGAGACGAGACGGAAGAGCAGAAGTCGGAGCCCGGCGAGGAAGAGGTTAGAGAGAGAGAGAGAGAGAGGAATCTAGAGGAAAAATGATTGTGAGTGATATTATAGTTTCCAAAATTATCATTATAAATTGAGATCTCTTCCCTGAAATTTTTTTTCAAGTAAAGAAGCAACGAAAAAAAAGAATCACATATTGAAAAGTATTCTGAGATATTTTTTCTCCTTTCAATTCCTTACTGTTACTTCTTAAAGCGTATGATTTCTGGTTTTTTTTTATAACATTGCACACATCTCACTACTGTGTGCATAAATAAAGTAGTAATTCTATGGAATGGCTTCTCTCTCCCTATGTCTTCAGGAAGCCGGTGGCAGACAGCGGCGACTCTGGCTCGGAGAGCGACAACCACCGAGAAGTGAAGCGTCGTCGTAAGAGATCGAGTGTAGATAAGAAGGAGGAGGTCAGGAAAGAGATTGAGAAAGAAAAGAAGAAAAAAGAGTACAATTAACTAGGCTTTATTCCATGCTTTTTTACAAGTAGTTTTCGAATCATAAATTTAGAGCACGAAGTGAATATTTAATAGTGTGATCTGTCTCCTTTTCTTGTTCTGTCCATCAGTGTTATCAATAATGATAAGAAAGTAATAATAATAATAATAATAATAATAATAATAATAATCGTATTGATCTTTTTCAGAGGCATAGGACGTCTGGTAGCAAGCATAAGGACAGCAAGAAGAAGCACAAGTCGCGAAAGTCAGTTGATTAAGTTTAATTATTTTCGGTTTCTTATTCAGTTGTGTTATGATCATGAGATTAATAATATTTGTTTTCTATTCATTAAAAAAAACAAATGCGTTCTCTTAGGAATATTTCCTTTTTTTCATAAAAACAAAAGAAATGTACTTTTCTAGATCTCCCAGCCCTCCTCCTCCTACAAAGAAGGTTGCGTCTTCTTCCGATTCCTCATCTTCTTCATCTTCTAGTTCGGATTCTGGATCGGATTCATCATCAGACTAATTGGCAAGCTGCCAAAAAGAAAAGTCTGATAAATTGACTCTTTGTCTTTTCTGTTTTGTTTACTTTACCATCCTTTCTTGTTTCGCGCCCCGAAAAATATCGATGGCATTGCATGTATTTATTATATCGTCGGAGAAAACAATAACAACACACATTTATCTTAATCGAGATCTCGTTACTTGTCCGTGGACTTATGGTATTTTAATGGTGAGAGTCCGTTGCCTTCTTTTTCCCTTTCATTTACATTAGCAACTGTTCAATAGCATGCGAATGAATTTATGTGCGAGTTTTACAACGTGACAATTTCGTCCTGTTTATTTATTCTTTCTTGTTCAAGAAGCGAGAGCCACAATTCTTTTCGATGCTCTAGATGAAATGTCTTTTGTCAGTTTTATTCACAGCTTATTCTTCTCTCACTATTATGCAACTTTAATCTTGTTGACGATTGTTGCGTTTTTGTCCCATATAAATAATTGATGAAGCGAAAATGTCCCTGAAGTGGAGTTG
>CALZFC010000017.1:2122500-2130000 GCA_945643635.1 Allodiplogaster sudhausi | reverse complement strand
AAGGTGGAGCAGCCTGCGGCGACTTCTTCCTAAGCTGTAAGTCTACGTTCTATTTCTTGAGTCTTTCATATATGTTTACAAAGCTGACATTATTTTTTTAGGAGGTTTAAATTTTACTTTAATTGTTGCTAATTAATTTTTATTCATTTATTTATTGATTATTGGTTGACGGATATTAAATGATGATATTATATTGATTAACGCTTATTGATTGAGGTCTCTCGAAGTCGTGATGTTGCTGTTGATCATCGCATCGCTTGTTGCCATCTCCCTTGCAGCGTGGGCCTGGATCCTACGCCGTCCCGCATTGCCTCCCGTCTTTTTTCTCCTCCGTCTTCTCCTCCTCTCCCATTTCATCATCATCCAAGCTGCTCCCCTCCTCAGACCCCCTTCATTCAGACCCCCAGCTATCACCACCCCCAGACCCTCACGACTCGACCTCCTCCGAAGACAGCGCCACGTCCTCGTCGTCATGTGTCCCCGAACCCGTCCGAATCGCCCTCTCCTCCGTGGCTCCGCCCGCCTGGGTGGTGGTGGTGTTGGCAGGCGGCCCCAACGCGCCCTTCTCGTCATTGCGCACCCCGACGACGAGACCATGTTCTTTGCACCGACCATCTTCGCTCTCTTGAGAGCAGGTTACTGTAGTACTTGAAAGAATACTGTATTTTGTTTAATACTTAAAAAAGTGTTGTTTTAAGAATTTTTCTCAATAATTGCAAACATATATTAAGCAAGTTCTCTATTATGATTAACACTCGTTTATCCTTACCCCACCCTCTTCCTTTAAAGCAGAAAGAACTAGTTTGCCTGACACAAGGGCAAAAGAGATGTAATTTAGAGAGTCGTGACTACAATAGTCATGAACAGTGCAAATAGATTACGGTTAAGTTTCCTTTTCTCAGGTGCTCGCCCATTCATCCTGTGCATGTCGTCGGGCGACGCAGCGGGCGAGGGGGCAAGAAGGGCGCGCGAGCTTCCCGTGGCAGCTGGTCGACTCGGCGTCGACCCATCCGATGTCATTGTCCTCGACGTCCATCCCTTGAGGTTGGTTGGTTCGTTGGTTGGGAGATGTGCCCCCCCCCACCCCAGGAAGATCATTTGAGGGCATCCATAATGGGGCGATATTCTGGTTCGGACATGGCTTTAATTTTTTTGCAAAACGGGAAAAATGTTTTGTTGCCAACTTGGATGGAAGCCTTGATGTTTTGCTCATTTTCCATGATTGGTGAAAGCGTCAATAAAATTCAAGCATACTTTTTTATACCCTTATTGTACTGGTCTTACCATTAAGGATTTCGAACTTAAAGCTCTAAGCCTTATGGATATTCCTATGGGAATAAGCTCTTAGCTTTATGGATATCCTTTAGGGGGCTTTACTTAAAGCTCTTAGCTTAATCTTACCGTTAGCTTAATGAATGTCCTTTAAGGGACGGTGCGGAGTGGCGAGCCGAGGAGATTCTCGACTTCCTCCTGGCGCACGTCCAAGCAATCGACGCGGATTGCGTCATCAGCTTCGATGACTACGGTATCTCTGGGCACCAGAACCACCGGTCGTGCGGAGAGGGACTCTACTTACTCTCACAGTACCTGCCGAACAAGGATGTCAGGGTACGGTATCTTTGTTTTTTTTTGCTTGAAATAACCATTTCTTATGACGGTATCGCTGTTAAAGAAAGACAATAATTGATCTCTGTATTTTAAAATTCAGAAATAAGCGCAATATAGGCATGAATTTTGTTTAAACTTAGTTGTATAATAAAAAAGAACCATAATTTTTTGGTAAATTTAACTTTATTGTCTTTAGTTTACAGATAAATAATTCTTACTGCAGATGCTCTTAAACTTAGTAAGATAATATTTTTTTCTGTAAATGTAATTTTTTTATTAATAATAAATAATTCTTATTGCAGATGCTCCAGCTGACATCTCCTCCGCTGTGGCGCAAGTATCTCTCACTCTTTGCGCTCCCGCTCGTCCTTCTTTTGGATGAGCCGTCAACAACGACATTCTCATTCCCTGGAGAGGTAATATTTTTGAGGGGGGTATTTTTATTTGTATCTTTATTTATTTTTATTTTCTAATTTCAACTACTACTGTTACATCCCTGCCATTACGTAACCGTTAGCAGAAATATATTTGTGCTGTGCAAGTTTTTTTTTTTTTTTTTTTTTAAACATTTCTCATACCTCAATTTTTACTCTGTACCAATCCGTGGTTTTCGTGGACCCAAATTAGTTTTATTATATTGCGTCGAACCAGTTATGTTAGAAACAACTCTTACTTGTGGAAGATTTAAAAAAAAGGCAAAACGTCTCTATTGTTTTTCGTTCATTTATTAAGATTTGCTGTTGGGAAGGACGAAAGAAATGACGAAATCGATTCTGTTATTTTCCTCTCATTTATATTAAGATTTGTCGCGCGTGGTCGGCCATGGCGGCTCATCGCTCTCAACTCGTCTGGTTTCGCTATCTCTACGTTCTCTTCTCTTCCCTGATGCTCAGCAACACCTTTGTTGTCCTGCCACGATCTTCGCCTACCGTAACCCAGCAGCCTGTCCATGAATCTCTGTTTGATGATGATTGATTGTTCCCCTTTAAAAAATTTTTTTTTGTTGTTGTTGTTGGAAAGCTGGCTTTTATGATTAGAGTAGACGCTAGGAAAAGGCTTTTGTCTTCTTAATTTTTTTTATGAGCTGTACAAGTTTAGGAGTTATCTCTCTCTCTCTCTCTTTCTCTCTCTGTCTCTAACTCTCTCTCTTTCTCTCTTTCTCTCCCTCACTCTCTCTCTTTCTCTCTCTCTCTCTCTTTCTCTCTCTCTCTCTTTCTCTCTCTCTCTCTCTTTCTCTCTTTCTATGTTTTATATCACTATTTGTATGATTCTGTGCCTTTCAAAGTTTGTTGTGTTACTTCCGTATCATTTATTTTTTAAGAGTAGGTCTTTAATGTATCTGACAATGAGAAATGCTCAGATTCTCAACAGGCACAACGACGAGAGACTGTGAAAAAAAGAGTTTAATATGATTCAAATTGTATTTCTTCTTCATTTTATGATGATATCATAGGAAATTGATTAGGAATTTGCGTACCATTGTTATAATTGTTCGCGTATATCGTGATAAATTTGAAAGGAAAAGTTGTGGTTTTCATAAGGGAAGAAGGGGCGATTGGATTTTTGAACCCAAGGCCATATTTATATTTAGTTCATTTGGAATCATAAAATTGTTAATGAAAAGTTCTTGCTTTCGGTACTTCTCCGCTGAAAATGGTTATTTTTCATTTCATTTCCAAAACGTCTTCTCGGATTTTCTTTGAAGTCTAGTAACAAATGTGCTCATTCGTCTATAGTGGCGGCTCTTCTGCTTTGTTCGACCTAATGTCTCACATGTTCTCCCCCCCCCCCATCTCTTTTATCTCACGAGGTCCGATTAGAGAAGAGGAGTAAAGACGTTTTTTTATGGCGAAGACAAAATAAAACGCGTAAAGCTTGGGGCAGATCCTAGGGCTTTTTTTTTTAGTGAAGACACACCAAGGGTCATCCACAGTCTCCAATCTCACTTTTGGATCTCGCGCTTTGTTAACCAATTCAAGCGCCTGGCACACACCAAGCGCTCTCTCCCTCTCTATCTCTCTCTCTATATATTTCTCTCTCTCTGTCTGTCTCTCTCTCGCGAGATGCTGGGACCAGTAAAAGAGCAAAGGGGAAGACGTCGTTTACGAGATGGACTCGCATTTGTGCTTGGAATAAGGAGTTGCCTAGGCGGCAGACTCCTTTGATGTTTTGACGAAAAGCACATGCAATTTGTGCAGAGAAGAAGTCGAGTGAATCGGCGGATTTCGTGAGAGAGAGAGAGAGGGAGAGAGAGAGAGAGAGAGAGAGAGATAGAGGATAGAGAGAGAAAAACGAGAGAGAGAGAGAGAGAGAGAAAGAGAGAGAGAGAGAGAAGAATGATGATCGTGTTTACATTTTCACTCTCTCTCTTTCTCTCTCTCTCTGCCTTCCTCCCACGAATTCTTTTGTGGCGAAGTCGGCGGCGGCGAGCAAAAAAAAAAAAAGACACGACGCCAATTAGCAGAGAAAAGTCCGCCGCCGCCGCCGTCTTCCTCGTTCACTAGCGCAGCCAGATTCTCGTTTATGGTAATTTTAATGGGTACAGTATCGGTGGCCGACTTTTAACAATGCACATAATGACGTCATAAAGGGGGAGAGTTGGTTAAATGGGCTTCTGATTATATCAATCGTATCACTATCTATAGAGAGAGGGCAGAGAGAGAGAGAGAGATAAGAGAGAGACAGCAAAAGTGAGAGAGAGAAAGAGAGGGAGAGAGAGAGAGAGGGAGAGAGAGAGAGAGTGAGCATACGCACGGCGAGCTAATGAGGCAACTCCTTATACGAGCAGTGGCGGCGCGGGTTCCTTTGATCGCCTCTCCCCAAGCTGTCCTGATTCGCCTGTTTTGAGTGGTGGGGAGGGAGAGTAGGTCGCTTCGGTAGTCTGTCGTAAAGAGAGGAGAGAGAGAGAGAGAGAGGCGGAGAGGATGAAAGAGAGAGAAAGAGAGAGAGAGAGAGAAATAAGAAGACCGAGCCTGACGTTATTGCGCACCCGCGGGCGCTGATAACGGTTATCAAGCTGTGATATGTTTGTGATATGCCGCCTTTGTCATGCCGACTCCGGTCTACGCTATCCAAAAGGCTAGTAGCAATGGAGGTGTCACGAGATGCCACCCGTCCCGGGAAGAACAGGTCCTCAGAGGAAGAGGTCCTCGGAGGAAAGGGGTCGGAAAGAAAAAGATTCTTCCCCAGACCATATCTCCCTGGACGTAACGCAGTGTACTATTCCTGGAGCTTTCTCTGACAAGTCTGCTGGCCTCACAATTCCTGGCCAATTTCTCACAACGTTTTCACTGGGAATTGTAGTGAGAGAGTATATGTACATATACATGAAGATTGATAGGCACACGAGATTTTGCTTTATGCTACTACGGGGCAAGAAAGGTACCCACCGTGAGAGAACCCGCCTATTGTCGGTTGCTGCCAGCTCCCATCCCTTTTGCGGGTCAGGTGGAATGATGGCCCCTGCGACATGGTCTACCCCCCCCCCCAATGTTGGCACCCCCTGGCGGTGAAGATGAAAGGCGCAGATGTGAAAAGGCAACGGCGATGGCAACAAGAAGAAGAAGAAGAAGAACCTACAATAAAAGAGAGAGTAAGGCGATGGGAAGGGAAGCAGAAGACGGATCACTTCTTGCCTCATCTCTCTTTCTTTTTCTCGCTCTTTCTCTCTCTCTCAATCTGTATCACTCTCTCTATCTATCTCTGTCTCACTCTTCTATCTCCTCACTCTAACTGTCTGCGTCTCTCCGACGTCCACACTCTCTTGCCGCACTCCAGACGTTCACGTTCATCTTGAGCCCCTTCTTCTGCGCCTATCCCCTGACTCCCGCCCGCATGGCCGGCCTCTGCTAAAAGTCGAAGAGAGAGAGAGAAGGAGGAGAGAGAGAGAGAAGAGAGAGAGCGAGAAGGAGATGAGGGAGTGGTATGAGCGCAGCCGGCAAAAGATGCAGACTCTTTGAAGGTGCCGCGTAGTGGTCTCTCTCTCTCCCTCTCTCTCTCACACTCTCTCTCTATCTCTCTCTATCTCCCTTCTCTCTCTCCTTCTCTCTCTATCTCTCTCTGCCTTTCTCTCTCTCCCGATATTGTCACTTTCCACGTTTTCTAGGCTTCCCTCCAATGTCCCCTGGAGTCCAGAGCATCTGTGCGAAGGCCCCATTCCCAGTGTTCGCTTCGTGTCATTGCGCGTTTTTCGAGTCGTTTCCCAGTCGCTTCTTGGTCGTTATTTTTCTCAATCTAGCTCTCTCTCTCTCCCTCTCTCTCTCTCTCTCCCTCTCTCTCCCTCTCTGTCTCGTCGCTCCCTTTCTTTGGCACTCTCTCACTCTCTCTCTCTCTCCCTCATTCGGTGTCATAGCCATCTGGTAAACCGCCCTTGAATTCATTCCGTTGCGTACAGATCCACATCGTGCTTAAGCCCGTGGTCATTAACTTGTTGCGATTCCTTCGTTTATTGTTGATCCGCTATCGTTTTCTTTCTCGTACTGCCTCTGTTTCATGCCTGTGTTTCTTTCTTCTCTCTCTCCATCTATCGCTCTCTCGCTCTCATCCTCGCCCTTCTCTCAATCTCCCTCTCCCTCTATCTCTCTCTATCTCTCTTCTCTCCCTCTCTCGCTCTCTTAGTCGCTTCTTTGAATTTCTCTCTCTCTCGCTCTATTTTTCTCTCCGACTTCTTGACAATTTCCCACACTCTTAAGCATCCCATATCCCTTTTATTGTATGCCGACTACCACTGAATTGCCGCCACAAACGAAACCGCCATCTTGTTCTAGCTCTCGCCATGCTGCTTGATTTGTTCTTGTCCTTCTCATTACTCTCTTTCTCTCTCTCTCTCTCTCTCTCTCTCTCTCTCTTTCTTACTCTCTGGCATCCCTTGTTCTTCACCATGTGAACTCACGTACATGCTCTTACTTGCTCCCGTTCTTTTCTTACTTGTTTTCTCTCTCTCTCTGTCTCTCTTTCTCTCTCTCTCTCTAACGTTCTCTCTCTCTCTCTGTCTCTCTGCTTTCTCTCTCTCTCCCATCTTCTGATCAAGACCATTTCCCTTTGTATCGCCGCCGCCTCCTCTGCCCGCCTACTCTCCCCCCCCCCCTCCTCTCCTCTCCCTGCTCGCTCCTTCTGGTAGCCACCGTGCGTGGCGCGTAGTACCTATTCGCACTCATTCACTCCTCCTCCTCCTCCTCCGTCCCCCCCCCCCTTCCACTTTACATGCACCCCCGACCCGGGCAAGACGAAGAAGAGGAAGAATACCAGAGCAGACCCTGAGACCCCCAAAGAAAAGGAACCAGCAGGACCCCGAAACCCAGAACCCAGAACCCAAAACCCAAACCCAGAACCCAGAACCCAGAGGTTGCCCCCCACCAACCAAACGCGCCGTGTCCACCACACCATGTCATGCTCCATTCGAAGTCTGCTCCTGGAGAGACGGTACGAGAGTTGAGACTTGAGATAAATTGTCTCCTATCCTAATGACAGTAACTAGTAAACATGATTAAGAAAATTATTTAAAAAAATTAAATGATAAATTAGAGATATTTTTTTTTTTTTTAATTGCTAAATTCATCTTCAGTCTTTCTCCTTTTTGACTTCTTGTTTTTTTTCTCTTCTTCTTCTCGCCTTGCAATTTGCTGGAAAATGACGTCAACGTTTGACTCCTGTTGCAGTCTTCCTCAACACCCACACCCCAAAAGACATTATTCGTATCTTGTATCTATGTCTCTCTTTCTCTGCTTCTCTCTCTACATCTCTGCCCTTCACATCTCTCTCTCTCTAACACACATTCTCTCGCTCTCTCTCCTCTCTCTCTCTCTCTCGCTCTCTCTCGCTCTCTCTCTCTCTCGCTCTCTCTCGCTCTCTCTCTCTCACTCTCTCTCTCTCTACTTGTCTCCCACCGATTCA